>PVJO010001415.1:0-173699 GCA_004026905.1 Hystrix cristata
ATGCCGAACCAAACCTTTTCAAATAAAGTGGACGTGATAATTTTTTGTATTGCATAGTTACATTTGAGCTTAAGCATGAAAAAGAGTAGCTTCGATTTTAAAATTGTTTACATGATGAAAATAAAAGGAAAAGGGTCAGATTTAAGGATTAAGTTTCACACAAAACTGTCAATAAAGGTTTAGTACTAAATGGAGATGACTGCTTGATAGTTACAATAAAGATTTATTAGGCAGCGCTGTGGTCTTAAAAGATACTAGACTGATAGCTAGAAAAATTCATAAGCACAAAAAGTCATAGTCTTTTTCTACACTTTCCAGTGTGAGCATTACTCAAAGCTTCCTGAACAGTCAGACCCCCGTCTTGTCTTTTAAACCATGCTCGTATTTCTGGCACATTCTTCCATAGGCTGATCTGCAGCTCACTCTAGGACTGAGCTAGGCCGAGAGCTCGTTATGTGACTTCTCCCCAGAATCTCTTCCTCTAAGATGTTAGTAGCGTCTCACAACATTACCTGCACCTGTCAGGGAGGTCTAGACACAGATAATTGCCTTTGGGGTTTGCAAGAAGAGACTGGAAACAAGTGAAAATTTAGTAAATTACCCTGCAGCAGAGGGTACTTGTGCAAGAACACACCATATAATTTTTATATCAAACTGTTCTTATCACGAAATGTAAGTGAAAATATCACTGATGGGAAGTACATGTCAAAGTTGCAAGTGGCATCTAGCATTATCAAATGACAAGTAGACTAGGACTCTGGAGCCCTACATAAATTACAGAATTATCTTCTCTTCACTTCTGATTATGACCATTAATAGTGAGGTGTCGACTTGATTGGATTAAGAAATTCCTAGGATTAGTAGAGCACACACTTCTGGATGTGTCTGGATGGGTTATGGAGGTATTATATATAACCATATATGGTTCCTGGATCCTTTCTTCCTGGCACTGTTCCCCTATTCTGCTTCCCAGCCATTATGAACTAAGAAGCTTTGCTCTACCATGTCCTTCTACCATGATATTCCTGCCTTGCAGCCAGATAACCATGGACTGAACCCCCTTGAAACTATGAGCCAAATTAAACCTCTCCTTCTTAAAGCTGTGAGTGTCAGGTAATGTGTTCCAGTAATGTGACAGACCAAAAGCCCACCTCTTTTCTTACTTGCGTGTATTACTTATACAGAATAGCAAGTTTCATTGTGGCCTTTTCATATATGCATGTAGAATAAATTCATACCCCTTTATACTCTCCTTAGCTCTTTCCTTAACTAAGCCCCTTCCTCTTCTCTAATATTCTTCTTTATACTTCCATGTCATCTCCCTCCAGTCAAATTCCACATATGAAAGAAAACATGTGAGATCTGTCTTTGTCTGTCTAATTACACATTACAAGATGACCTCCAGTTTCATCAATTTTCCTGCAAATCACATGATTTTTTTCTTCTTTATAGCTGAATATTACTCCACTGTGCATATCATGTATACTACATTTTATTTATCCATTCATCTGTTGACAGCCACTTACATTGATTCCATAACATGAAACAATAAATTGTGGTATGATAAACACAGGTATACAAGTGTATCTCTAGTATGCTGACTTTCAGGTACACAATAAGGAGTCATATAACTAGGCCATATGGTAGCTCTATTTTTGGTTTTTGGAGGAATCACCATACTGATTTCCATAGTGACGACTAATTTACATTCCCGCCAGCAGTGTAGTAGAGTTCTTTTTCCTCTGCATCCTCTCTAGCATTCATTTTTTTAAATTCTTTCTGAGAGCTACTCTAATTGGAGTGAGATTTGATCTCAACATAGTTTTGATTTAAGTCATTCCCTGAATCACCTAACATAAGGTCAAATCTTAGAAGTTCTTTCTTCACTCTGGGTTATTGTGATAAGCATTCTCCCTCCCTGCAACAAGTAAACTCAGTTTGTTCAACTTCACATATATACCAGTTTGTTACTGGCTGGAGGATAAACTACTAATAAATAGAAACTTTATACTTGATTAAAAAATGGTCCTTCTATCCAACAGAATCAATGATTGTTTTTAGTGTAATAAAATATACACAGCATGAAATTGGCCATTTTAACCATTTTTAAGTGCAGAGTTGATTGCCGTTAACATTTTTGTACAGATATCACCATTATATACCAAACCCCAGAAACTTCTAATTATCTTAAAAGTTAGATATAGATATAGACACTATATCTATTAAACATAAATCCTCATTATTCTCTGCTCCAACCATTATTCTAATTTCTGCTCCAACTACTACTCTAATTCCTGACTCCACAAATTTGACTATTTTAGTTAACTCATATCATGAAGTCATTTGATATTTGTCATTTTATGTCTGGATTATTTTACTTAGCATAATGTCTTCAAGCCTCATCCATATTTTTTAGGAATTAAAATTTAATTACTTTGCAAAGTTGAATAATATCTCATTACAAATATATTTATCATATGTAAATAATATATATATATCATATTTTGTTTATACATTTATCTGTCAATAGGTATTTGAGTTGTTTCTACCTTGTGACAATTGTGAATAAGGCTGTTGTGAGCGTTTGTACACCAGGGTCCTAAATTTGTAACAGTGATAATAATATTTCTAGCATTTTTCTGATTCTGCACATGAACCTGAAACAGTCTTCCTTTTGCATTCTAGGCTACCACTATTCCTACCAATTCTATGCTCTGAAGAAACAACCTTTGTAGTAATGACCCTTGAAATCTAGAAGAATATATATCGTTTCCAAATGTCACCACTGACCTTACCAAGATAGCATCAGGGAGGACAAGTTAGGAGTAACAACATAGAGGCAACAATTCTGAACCAATTTTTCTTTCAAAATGTATTTTCATGAGCTGAGGATTTAGATCAGTGGTTAGAGTGCTTGCCTAGCAAGCTCAAGGCCCTGAGTTTGATCCCCAGCACCAAAAAATAAAAGTATTTTCATAAGTACACCAAGTATAAGTCTTGGTGATGTGTTATTTGTGAAGTGTTAAAAATGGGTATGCTGAATGGATGCTTTTGCCACTGAGGTCAGACATATAACTATA
This sequence comes from Hystrix cristata, assembly GCA_004026905.1. NCBI lineage: Eukaryota > Metazoa > Chordata > Mammalia > Rodentia > Hystricidae > Hystrix > Hystrix cristata. The sequence goes on from PVJO010001415.1 coordinate 3,081, forward strand.
TCTTTCATTAATTTAACCATAAAGTTATCACTTAACACTCTCTTCCTGGAACACAAACTTGTAGCTTTCAAAGACTTGTTGCTGCATCTTCTTTCTTTAAAACAGAGTTCATACCATAATAGACACTCAGTAATATTTATGTAAAAACTGAGTAATTAAATGATTAGAATAAACTCTTATTATGTCCTAGGCACTGTAGAAGGCATTATAGAGTGTCAGATATGACCATCTCTACCTACACAATGCTTTAAGACCAGCTAGAAAATTAGAAACATGCTACAAAATAACTATAAACAAACTTTGATGGGTGTATAGAGGAAAGAAAGATACTTCTACCTATGGATGGCATGGAAGTTGCAATGAAGAGCTTGTTAGTATAGAAAGGATTTTGACAGATCATAGTCTGAAGCACATACTGTAAGCATGAGCAAAGGCACAATGGTAGCAAGAAGGACAACAGTAGAATTATAGTTTTTGAGCTTTCCTTCTTGTATTCGTCAGCTTTCCTGTTTCTAGAACACAATATCCATCATCATAATTTGAAGGAGGACATGTTTAATTAAGCTTATGTTTTCAGTGTGTTCAGTACATGTTGGCAGAAACATGTTGGTTCCAAGGGAGAAACACCATTGCAAAGGGGTGTAGGGGAGCAAGGCTTCTTAGCTCATCACAGCCAGAAAGAGAATCAGGGGGGCAGCACCACAGAGGAAGGAGCGAGGGACCAGATACAGAACCCAAGGTCATGCCCCTATGGCCCACCTAGATGCCTCCAGAAATGTGCTCCACCAGTTCCCCTTGTGGCTTCCAAGCCAATCATGTTGGTAAAAATCAAGCTCACCTGTCTCCATTCTGTTCGATTAAAGTCCTTAATTCATTTAAGCTGCATGACATCTTCAGCGTATCCTACAATCGCACTCTGAAAAGGAAATAATCATCCTTCTTCCTTATCTGAAGTAATATTAGTAATAACTGAGAAAAACACAATAATTACCCAGGAAACCTTCTAAATGAGTCCAGGCCTTCAGATTCTGTAGCTGGTGATTTCAGCCACTAGATTATATTTATGAATTTTAATTAGCTTATTTGGGCTGACATATTAGGTATAGATATAAGGGAGGAAAAGAGAAGTAAGAGAAAACTCTGTAGAGTTAAAATAGCAGAAGGAAGAGAGGGTTATCACTTTTTTCTACTTTAAATATAAATAATATAATAAAGGAGAAATTGTAGAGAAAAGTAAAAATTGATTTTAATAGATAATTTTACAAAAGTTCTCCTTGCATTTTGTATGTTTTCTTTCAGTTTGACTCTATGTGTGTATATTTCTGCATACTGAGAATTTAAAAACTAATCTGGATGAAATGTTTTGAGCAGAGTTTCTCTTTTAAAATACTATTCTATTTAAATAGGGTCTCATGTTTTCTGACCTATAAGAATTCTTGTTTTTTAGAATATAATTCAAAATCAATTTAGTTAAAAAATAAAACAAATCTCCAATTATTAAGAAAGATTGGGAAAAAAAAAGAAAATACATAGACAAGAGCCATTAGATTTTTAGGGGTGGAAGAGAATACAAAGTAAGGAAATGTTCCAGATGACTAGTGATGTTTACATGGCTCAGGATGGCATGAGTTTGATAGACAACACAAGATTGCATAAACGAGTTTCAGCGTAGTGGGAATACACTACAAGAAGTTATTCTTATCTCTTCATTTATATTATAAAGTGTTGGGTTAGCGGTAGTCTATTATGAACATCATAATTAAAAATCATTAATATTTCTCAAGTTGGATGAAATTGCTGATCTATACTTTGATTTGTCTGTATGGATTAAAAATCTAAGGAAAATATTTATGTTCCTTCCATTTCTAGTGGTAGCAGCTATTTGTATGAGAAAGAATCATAAAGAAACAGAATTACATAATAATAGAGTCTAAAATTGGTAGCAACTTCTTCTTTAGTTTGCCAGTATATGTGTTAATTTCGTGTCAACTCGGCTAGACTATGAGGCCCAGTTGTTTGGAGAAGCACTAGAGTAGATATTTCTAGGAAGATGTCTGAGGATGAGATTGACATTCACAATCCCTTACTCTGAATAAAGCAGATCACCTACCGTAATATGGGCGGGTTTCATACAGTCATCTGGAACCTTTCAGAGAAAACACTGAAGTTTCCTGAAGAAGCAGCAGTTCTACTTCAGGGTTGTAACATAGAAACCCTCCCCAGGTTCCCAGTTTCCTGAGCTGCCCTCCAGATTTTAAACTCACCAGCAATCACAATCATATGAGCCAGTTCCTAAAACAAATAGCTTTCTCTGTGTGCTGCTGGTGCTATTTCACTGCAGAAACCTAACTAATACAGTGGCCAAAGTAAAGCCCAGAGAAATTACTGATTTTCCCAATGTCATTTAGTAAATGATATCAGGGCTGGTGATAGAAATCCGGGGAAACTGGGCCACAAAATATTCCCAAAACACTGATTACAAAGCCAGGAAAGAAATTTGGAACTATTAGGTTTCAGCCCTGTCCTAGTGGATGACATGCAGAGAAAGGTAAGTATTTACGATACGCTAACACATTAAAAAAAAAATCCTGAAATTCAAAGAAGATAAGAGAGAAGGGATTGTGTGCTTTATCAAAAGATAGCAAATGAATATTTACAAAAGAAACTTTCTTCAATGTTTAAGGTGATTTAATTTTTTAAAAACATAGTTTACAAACTTTCTGGGACACATAAGCACAGCACATCTGAAGAGGGTATGTTTTTAAAATGCATCATATGAACCGATATTTTCCAGATTCAATAATCATTTCACCCTCCTGAAAAAGAATACTTTAAAAGACAAGAGTTATCCAAAAAGTCCAAGAGAAGTAAATGCACATAACCTGTTATTTCAATATGTATATATTTTCCTCTGGATGTTTCACCACAAATCTTGGAGTTACTAACATCGTTTTATAATGGAGAAAGTTGGGGCTGACAGAGACTGGAGAATTTGATTAAACTACTCAGAATCAAAGTAGCTAAGTCCCAGATTTGTACTTTGCTGTATAATGGTACCTTGAAAGCACCAGCATTAGCCAGAAGGGTGGTGATTGTAAGTCTGTTGACCAAGGATCTTATACTGCGCAAAATTCTCATTCTAATTAAAAGGATACATGGGTTCTGCTGTGCTAGCATGACTATTAAGATTTGCTTGGGAAAGAAATCCCATACACCCCATTCTCATTCCTAAAGATAACCCTACCACGTCCTCCTAAACTTATGAATTGATTCCATGGGGAGAATGGAAAATCTGATCAGAAAGATAAGGTATCATCTCTCCTCTCTCCTCCTTCCTATGGTGTTCCCCAGTTGACAGTAAATTAGTCTCAGCATCCTTTTACAAAATAAGTAGGCTCTAGAGTTGTTTTTTTTTAAATGCTAAATGGGTTTGCCGAACTGAAATTACTATTCTTATGTTTCATAGCTCTGTCTCTTACCTTCACTTTTTATTTCTCCAACATAATATTTCTTTTAGGAAAAGAATGATTTATACACCACTGTGTGAAAGAATGCATCTCCATTCTCTAGGCTGCAAAAACTCAGCACACTTTTAGTCCATCTGATATAATCAAGTTAGGCCACTGCTGGTCTCATCGTACTGGTAAGACTTGTCTCTCTACTCATTCTCATTTGAGAGCAGGTGGGCCCAGACGGTTCTTTGGAAGCTCAGCAAGTGATTTCTCTTGAGAGAAGTTCATCTCTCTAGTCTGCCAAGGAACAAAAATTTAATCACATAGATCACTTTGAACTGTGCCAAATACATCCCACCAAATGCTACTGACAACAATTACAACACGTCATTGGGAGATGTGGTGGTTTTCTTCCATTATTAGGCTTCAGTCGTGCCCTGAGTGCCGTAAAACCAGAGAGGACCCAGACAGCTTTCTCCATAGATGTGGCTCTATGCTTCTGTACTATGAAAGTTCGGGGGTACTAGGGTTTAAATAAGAACCACCTGGAATTGACTGCCTGTCCCTGACACCACATTTATTAGCTATTTTAAAAATTAGGCGCAGTGGTGAATGAACCACCATTTTGTAAAAGCAGGGCTGTGGGAGCCAGCTGAGGAAAGGCATAACCTGTTGTAGCTTACAGAAGGAGCCCTCTCTGGTAAAAACGGAAAGTCCTGCAAGCCAGCCTTCAAGTCTGCTGCTCAGAAGGCATAACATCCCAAAGTCTACTAGGATTTTAGGTTCAGCCTCCAGGCTGCCTTTCAGACAGATAGGACCAAGAAGTCACACCAAAGGACAGAGCAACATTATGGAAAAAGCAGCTTGGTGACTCAAGTTTTTAAAAATAAAAGATTAAGGATAAGAAGCCCAGGAAAGCTGAACAAGGACAAGGAAAGCAGAGACACCTGGGAGGGTTAAGACGGGGGAGGGAGGAGAGAGGGAGGGAAGGCAGAGACACTGGAGCGCGGACGTCAGGAACAAAAGCTCCGTGGAGTCCGCGGAGGCACTCAGAGAGCATGGGGTGTTCTGAATAATTATTAAAATTAGCATGTGTCTGCGCCATCCTGTGGGTGTGGCGCAGAGCGGAGTGTAAACTCCCGCGGGCTTGGGCGAACAGCGGATTAGCGGCAGCCGCCTGCCAGCCTGCCCGCCTGCCCGAGGAGCGCGGGGACCAGCGCGCTGCACGCCGACCTGCACGATGGCCTCGTCTCAGGGGAGAAACGAGCTGAAATTCGCCGACTGGATGGCAACTCTGCCGGAGAGCATCCACAGCATCCCCCTCACCAATCTGGCCATCCCAGGTAGGCGCGCGGAGGCTGCTCGCCGGGCGCCCGCTCCGGCCACCCCGCCCTGCTTTATCTGCCACTAAGTGGGCACTTGCCGCGCTGCCCGCGGGAGGGACAGTCGCCCTCGGGTGGTCGCGGGCCACGCCAGCCTGGACCTCCCGGCCTTTCCCAGACCTCCGGGGTCCGCGGCGCCGAGTCAAGGTGACGGCTTTCCCGGGTGTAGCAGCGAGCTGTCTGTGTGCGCAGGGCTGGGCGGGGAGACGCCGGGCGCCGGGCTGGCCCCTCGAGCCCCCTGCCGTGGTGTCCCCTCCGTTTCGGGGTGGGAGGGCGATTTCTGAATCTGAGGGGCGATAGAGCGCAGCGAGTGCGAGCTGGTGTCCTAGAGTCTCGGCTCCCGCGCGAGATCTCCGACACCGTCCCTGGCGTGGAATTGAGCGCCTTTGGTAGGTCATCGGGTGGAACCTACTCCAGTCCGTAAGGTCGGACCCGTCTCCCTTAGAGACAACGCGCTTCCCGAAGAGGAGAAGAGTGGTGAAAGTCCAGGGGCCCCGGGCGACCGCGAGCTCCCTGCCCTTGACGCGAGGCTGAAGGGGCGAGGAGCGGGGGTCAGCGTTTTCCTGACCGTGGACTCGCAGGGCCGGGCCGGGTGGCCACGGTCTGGAGTCTGGTCCAAGCGCGTGTGATGTCAGCGCCGGGTTAGGAACGCGCCCCTTTCCGGACTCTGTGTTTGCAGCTCCGGACAGACGGGGCAGGGGAACCTGCATGATGAGCGACACTGGGGTGGGATTATTGGGCAAATGGTGGGGAAAAGGAAGTCGAGCTGCTGTCCAGACAGCCTAGAGGGAAGGACCCGTGGACAAAGCAAGGAAGATGCACGCTTATCAAGAGGCTTTGGAATGGTGCACGCGACTGGGACCAGAGGACTGGGCAGGTTCCTGGGGCAGGAGCACACGGCAGTCCCCGAACTCAATTTTCCAGGAGGGAGGGTCATTTCAGGACAATTTACAAGGACGACAGCTGGGGACAGGGTTATACTTCCTTACCAACTAAGCTATGCACCTGGGCTGAAAGAGCTCACACCTGATCCTTCCAGAGCCAGGTTGGAGGCCAATTACTGGTGGGTAGTCTACTACCTTCCATCCAGAGCAGAGCTGGGTTATTAAGTTCAACCTTTTGGTCTCTCTTCTCTTACTCTGGTCTACCTAGTGCCCCATCTCAATCACTGGGGGAAAACATAAGGAAGAAGAAAAAGAAGGAAAAAAACCTCAAAAGACACCTCCCCAAAGCAAACAAACAAAAAACCAAAATGCTTTTCCTGAAAATCTCAAAGAACAGCTCTGGAACTGATCAGTGACTGAGGTTAATGGTTGCTAGTTAAGTGGATACCAGGCTAAAATGACAGGCACAGGCAGCCCCCTGAGGACCCTTCCCAGAATGGCTTGTCTCTTTCTGCCCTTCTACAGTAGGTGACTTCCCAAGGGCCCAGAGCTCTTCCAAGAAAAGAGCAACACAGCTTCCCCACTCTGCACTTTCGCTGCTACCTGGGTGAGCTGGGGATTGCTCTTTTGAAGGAGACAGTAGAAAGTATGCAACTTTTTTGGCAAGATTCCACTCTTACTTTCACAGACATTTGCATCCCTTTTCTTCCTTAGTTTTTATATAGTTTTTGCACCGTTACTTTCTCACCTGTGTGTTTGTGTGCACACAAAAGACAAGAACTGACATGGCAGTTTTCTGATAGGGGACTCTAGACATGCAGCGAAGTTAAAAGCTTAAATTGACAAAGCTAGTTCTGAGGGATGATAGGATATCCCATCTGAGTCTACCTTACAGTTCTGTAATACACCGTTTTTTCAAAACCCTGATAATATATGGCAGCTAACATTCTTCCAAAATCCCTGTAAAGTGTGCTTTTATCTTCATTTCATAGATTGAAAAAAAAGAGAGAGCGAGAGAAACTTAATGTAGGTAAATGGGCATACAATCAGTTTAGTGATCTAACCCCTAAACTGGACTTTACAGAAGATCTACTATGAATTTTGGAGGAAAAGTCTTTAGGATTTGTGTCTGGATGATTGTACAGCAAGTACCAACCAGGGCGAGGAGATAAGGAGCTAGGCATTAGCAGCAACAGGGTAATTTTCTTTCTCCCCGTGGCATAAGGTAGAAACTTGGGGTCAGAGATTCTGATATTCTGGTAATCTTTGAGTAGAGCAATAAACATGATGGCATTGGGATGCCACGGGAATTTCCATTGGTTTCTCAGCCCCTGTGAATAAAATATCCAACGTGGATACTCTGCAAAGCCTCCGATTTTCATTTCAGTACTTCTAAGAAACACACGCACATACACACACACACACACACACACACACACACACACATCCCTTACATCACCACATCTATATTCCTTCATACTCCCATGATTATGTAAAGGAGATTTGGTAGATCCATATACAGTACATACAACCAGGACAAATGGGTTTGGTACCTTTCTGCATTATTCAACACTGAGGATTTTTGGAGGAAAAACACACATTCAAACTTGGATAGAAAAGACTAATTGGAAACTATTAAACACTAATGGAATAATTGCCTTAAAATCATGCTAATAGCTTCCTGGCTGCTACATGTTTACTTGGCCAGTTGCTACAGCTTGAATTAAGCAATTATCTCCACCATTTAAAATCATGCCTGGTGCACCACACAAGTGTTTCTGTGGAGGGGAACTACTGCTCAGTCATCCTCAAAGCTTCAAGATTTCTTCGGTGAAAAGCTAAAAAAGTGAAGTGCTTAATTATGAGGCCACCAATTTGGGGGCAGCTGACCCAAATTACCCAGGACTAGATCAAAAAACAATCTGTGTGTGTGTGATATTCCCTACCACGTGTGCATTTCTGGCATCGTTAAATATTTCCCGTGTCTGCATTTTGAATGTTTTCAGAACCAATTTTTCATTGTTATTCTGCATTTAAATGGCTTCATGATTTGGTATTGACTGGACTGAGGAATTGGTTAGCAATCGGTATTAGTGATTTTACCTTCAATTTATATTTCAAAGGAATGATATTGCCAAATCACATTGATGGTTACTCAAATTTTTGTCCTGTCTATATTTTTTTCTCTTTCAAATGGAACCACACTAAATTTTCATTCACGCGTATTTGTTTAACAGTGGCATTTTGGGTTTATGAATCGTGCATGCTCTCACCAAAATCAGGTGAAAGGAGGTAGACGGAAGGAGACACAGTACTAAATTTAGGTAAAGGTGAGTGTGGTGAGTATTTGGCATCTTTGAAGCAGAGTTCCAGTGCTACGGTCATGGTGGCTCCAGAACTGCTGAACAGAGATCTTGGATACAAGTAAGGCATTGATCATCTGGGTCTGTGACAGTGAGTCATTCTGCACAGAATCTAAAAGACTGGAAAGGGTTTTCTTCATGGGAGGGATCTGCTATGCATTTTCTGATATGTGATGAAACTTGTTTACACATAATGATGAAAACCGACCATGCAATGATGAAAAATTGGGGGAATGAAACCTCAGACAGAATGCCCTGAACAGGGTACTGTTGATTGTACTTTAGATAAGCAACACAGAATTGCTTTATAAATCAAAGATTATACCTGTGAATTTTTTTTTTCCTTAAGAAAATGTTACCACTAATGAAAAGGAAGAGTTGTACATAGGAAAGTGAGGGCATTTACACAACTGATTTCTGGGTTTTGCTTACATTTTTTCACGCTGAAGGTCAAGCTTGGGGCCTTGTACATGCCAGGAAAATGCTGTACCACTGAGCTCCACTTTCTGTCCTTCTTGTTGGTAATTTCTTTCCCCACAGTCATCTCTTCTTGTTGTTGCCAGTGTTCCTGAAGCCTACTGTCTTCTTCTCCTTTGTAATTTAATATTTGGGATGAGACAATCTGCAGGCTGTATGTAGGAGTAGGTCTACCTGTACCAACTTCAGGATGTTTTTCATATTTTTATTCAGGAAAATGTTACAGAAGTTAATCTTTCAAGGCATTAAAAACTCAACAAAATTGTTTAGTATGCATGTCCTGTTTGAGTTGTCTTTCCAATTCCTAGCTTTGTTTTAGTCTTGCTCAAAAAAATTGAAGACTTTCTTGGGGTTTTGACTTGTAAAAAAATTTTAATTGTTGCATCAAGATTGTGCATATTTATGGGGTATTTCAATACATGTATACATTGTGTAATGTTCAAATCAGGTTAAAGTTATCTTCTTAAATGCTTGTCATTTTTTGGTGGTGAAAACTTTCAAAGCCCTTTCTTCTAGCTCTTTTGAAATATACACCACATCATCAATATCTATAGTCACTCTACAGTCAGTGATGGTGCGCCTGTTAGAGACTGAGTGCCTTCGGGGCATGCGCATGGCCCCTGTGTGCACTGTTATCTGACTTTCAGCTGCTGGGCAATGCTGGGGCAATGCTGGGACGAGGCTGGGGCAACTTGCGTCTCCTGCCGACAGAGGGCTCTGCACGCTCGCCCACCACAGCCCTCTGTGCAGTAGAAAAGTTACTCCTTTTATCTAACGAACTATAACTTGGTGCCTGAGGAGTGCCGTTTCCCTATCCCTTCCTTCTCTCTACTCTCCCATGAAGAATTTCTGAAACATAATTTGTTCTACTTGAAATTTTTCTTAAAAATTTAAATTTAACCCCTGACTACTGTCAGTCGGTGTAAAGTGATACATATCTTAACATTTACCAAGTATGATTTTTCACATAGTCTACCAATAATCCTCAAAACTTTTTTCTGCCCAAAGTTGGTCCAGGAGCCAGTAACATCTACATACATGAGTAGAAATGCAGAATCTCAGATCCTACTTCTCAGATTTACTTAATCACAATTCACATTTTAACAAGATCCCTAGATAATTCATAGGCACATTTGAAGTCCTAGAAACACTGCTTTGGTGTACCCCTAAGGGGAGACTTTATGTGAGTGGTAGAGCCAAATTTAAATATGTATCTTTCTACTGGCCTTTTCTCTTGGGCCATCCATTTGTGTTCGAAGTTATAATCAGGCTTAAAGCCAGCACCTCATATTTGACTCAGAACTAATGGCTCAGGCTGGGAACAGTTCTGATAACTGACATTATAGTTCATCATTCACCTTGAGCAGTAAATGTTATTTAATGCCACTTAAGTGTTCGAATTGGGTCACTGTGATAAATTTAAAACCCTTCCCCCCTTTCCTTGAAGTCTTGCTGCTCATTGATATTGGGTATCAGCAGCGCTTAAAATCAGCCCAGCTGGTGATGCTAATGGACACTAATGCCAATTTGGGAAGCATCCTTATTTTGGTTCTTTGTCCATTTGGTTTCACTCCTTATTGTGCACAAGCCCAGCCACTTTGGATATATGGATAAACTACCGTTCAATTCATTGTATCCATGTGCTCGAACTTCTAAATATTGTTTGCAAGTGAAAGTATCATTATAAATGAAAAATGTGGGGCTGAGGATTTAGCTCGGTGGTTAGAATGCTTGCCTTCCAAGCCTGAGGCCTTGAGTTTGATCCTTAGCACAGAAAAAAAAAAAAAAGAAAAAGAAAAATGTACTAATATAATCAGCATCAGAAATCAGAAAACCATCAAAAGCAAAAGCAAACAAGAAGTTGGTTTCTGATAGAAAATGATCAATCTTGTCTCTTTTTGCAAGACATACCTCATGTATTTGATGCACAGTGTACATGAGGAGAAACATGTATAAATGTACTTATAACTCACTCATTGGAATTTCAAATAGTTTGACACAAAAACATTCTAAAATAGTTAAAATACTGTACACACATCTCCAACATTGATACCGCAATGTTTATACATTAAGGGTCATGTGCTTTATACATATGAAAATTTTCCACACTTTCACTTAGAGTTTATTCTCTTATTTAATTTTAATCATACCAAATCAGACTGGAAAGACTAAATTACAGAAAGGAGGAAGAATACTGAGTGCCACACATCAATAGTAATCATAGGGAATATTTGTGAGGGAAGACTAACAATTGAAGACACATCGACACTAAAAACAGTATCCTCTAAATCCTACCATCCCCAAAATAAAGTCAGAGTCATAATCGTTGTCAGTTTCAATTTATTTCAAATTTCTTTCTTTCTTTCTTTCTTTCTTTCTTTTTTTTTTTTTTTTGGTGCCCGGGATCGAACTCAGGGCCTTGAACTTGCTAGGTATGCACTCTAGCCACTGAACTAAATCCCCTGCTCAAATTTTTTAATGGATTTCTGAATAGTTCTAAAAATCTCTAGAAGGCTTCTGAAGTACAGTCTCTAAGCCAGCTCCTTGGGCTTGATTGATAAGCCCATGTGGTCTGCCACTTTCCTTCCTTCCTTTCTCAGGGACATTTTGGAGGAGCTGTTATGTTTGCTCCTTTGGTATTTTGACGAACTGTGATTTCATAGTGTTACACCCAAACATCACTGTCGCTGGGAGTCACACAGGAGTCTGTGCCAGGTCTTCATATGCCCGGCACAGACATTAAGAAGGCTGAACAAGGGCTGAAGGCTCTCAGAGCCGAATCTCCTGTTGAGGAAGTGGCTAATGCCAACTTCCGTTGACTCTTCCGTTACTGTTGAAGCTACAAGTACTAGCACGGGCAGAACCTGTCTGTCTTCTGGCCTGGTTGATATTGATTCTGTTTTTGTTATCCTTTGGCAATAGGACTCAGGTGTGAGTTTACAAGACATAGCGGAGGGTAGTATGCAGCATAGATTTTGTTCTATACTCTGCATTCTTGAGGTTAGCTCACTCTGTGTATGTGCCTGCGTGGGTGTACATTTGTGGGTGCATTTGTGTGTGTTTGTACAAGCAAGCAGTTGTGTGTGTTCTTGCTTTCTCTTAAGATAACTTTCTCAGGAAGCTTCTTAGTTGCTTCTCTAAGGACACTGCCGGTGGTGCTACCTAGTCATTCATGGGATAAGTGTGGAGTAGAAAGAAAAGCAGGATCTTTATTTTCCCAACCAAACAGCATGGGACAGTGTGAACAGAGTCAAATAATCTGACATACTACAGTAATTTCTAAGGGCTCCTTTGTATTAAATCATAGAATAATCGATATACTCTGACCCTTCAAAAAAGGTTAAATCACACACACACACACACACACACACACACACACACACACACGCACACACACACTTTCTTGTCATATAAAAGGATAAGCTCTGTTTCCTAAAGAATTTATCCACAAGTGAGAATGTCTCTCCCCCACAGCATTAGTTTTTGAAAACCAGAGAAGGTGGTGGGAACTCAAGGAACTCTTAAATATGACTATATAGATTTAGTGTACACAAGAAGCATATGCTATATCTTCTTATTTCTCTTAGCCTGAGCAAGGTTAGGATCAGCCTCAGAAGACTGAGGAACACAAGAGCATTTAAGTTATATATTCAAGAAGGAAGAAAAAAGTGAGGGAAAAACCTACCATGGTACAGATAGCACTCTGCTGCCAAATGCTTTCCACAGCACCATATGCTTTTATTACGCTCTATTAAAAGAGGAAGATAGGGCAGGAAGAGGGGCGGGAGGAGGTGGTTAAACATTCATGGGAAGCAGCCAGGATTAGTCACCTCCGGAGACCAGGTACTGAGGCAGATGGCCCATGGACCTGTTAAATGTGCTCTTGTTTCGTCCCTGTATTTCATTATACATCCTGGGAGGAGAAGGCTCTTATGACTCTCTGCCTTAAATGCCTGTTTCACATAGGAGAATTCTTCCTGTGAGCTCATTTTTATGAAATGGTCGTGATTATCCTTAGTCACCTTATCCTTAGTCAACACTGAGCCAGTAGCCTGAGTATTATAAATGAGAATTTGGTTCCTCAATTCACTTGCAGCATTTTTATTCTATGAAAGTGGGCTGTAGTGAACAGTAATCTTAGTTATCTGCTAAGCTTTCCTGCAGGATCCCTCCGGCAGGTTTGGTGGTGAAGAGGAAGTCACACTTGATGGAGTCCTGCTGGGCAAATGGGAATACACCTCAATGTGTGTCTCAGGCCATACAGCCTTGTTGCCATATGGGGGACTGAGAAGAGGACCAGAGCATCCTCAGTGCAAAATGAGCCCTAAACACTCTCCTCTCATGACCTGCCTTGGGTTGTCCTCAAAATAAAAGTGGTCAGTGGAATGTAAAAATCCTGGTGAAGGGGAAAACTCAGGATGCGAATACTTTTCCTTACCTCTTTGTGTCCTCATTTCTCTTCTTATTAGGATGTATTCTTTAGTCCTGCATTAAAGTAACTCTTGGAGATGATCCTCTTAACACTCTTGTCTGAGTCTTTCATGTTCTACTTACCTAGAAAATGTTAGTTACTTAAACTCAACTTTCTACCTAACTCCATCACAGAAAACTTTAGTAGATGAACATTATAAGAGAAAAATACATTACTGGAGAAAATTGGATGACTGGACTCCCTCGGAATTTCTGACCAGGAGTTTTTTTTAATGTAATATAAGTAGAAATTGATAAAGAAAATATAAAAAACCACTCTTCTCACTTCTATGAAAAAATAAAATTTCATAATAAAATAATCAGAGAATAACTATAGTTAATAAACTATTTATCATGATCTTAAAAGAATGGCCAAATTGTTACTCAGAATACAAGTCATAAACAGAAACGACTCTCTTACAAGGAAGAAACACACGGAAAAGGGCAAAACTGTCTTTTCAATGAACAAAGGGAAACTAGTAGTATAAATAAAACAAATTGGCATATATCTTAAAATATTTGTGAAACAACAGAATATATAATTTGGGAAATTATTTGAACTTTTCCCTACTTTCTATTTATTATCTTCTATTTTGTCTTCTCTCTCTCTTTCTCTCTTTCTCTCTCTCCCTTATTTTTCATATAAGAGAAATCGTGTGATATTTAAGCTTGTGTGTTTTACTTATTTCACTTCACATTATATTCTCAAGTTGCATCCATTTGTTTACAAATGCCTGAAGTTTATCTTTCTAGTAGAGTAGTACTCCATTATTTATAAATACCACATTTTCTTTATCCATTCACTTTTTTTTTTAATTTACCAAGAACATGTATTGGTACATTGTAGATATACGAAGTGACCACATTCATCATAGTTAATTTGTACCTCTACGTGATGTATCTTGGTCCCCCCTTCCCTGCCTCTCCCTTTCATTCCCCCTCCCCTTCTTATTTACAGTAGCTTTACTTACATTTTTTTCCATGTTTTTCCTCGTTTCTTTTTCTTCTCTTTTGTACTTCGTTCTTTTCCCCTTCCTCCCTCTATAGTTTTCTTCCCTTTTGGAATTATTTTGTCTAGATTTATGATAGATGCTATTGGTATTTTGACTGGGATTGTGTTAATTCTGTATGTCAGTTTTGGAAGGATAGCCATTTTTTTTGTATTGGTTCTGCCTATCCAGGAACAAGAGACAACTTTCCATTTTCTGATGTTTTCCTCGACTTTCTTTTTCAGAGTAATGTAATTTCCATTGTAGAGGTCTTTCTCATCATTGGTAGGTTAATTCCTAACTATTTAATATTTGGATGCTATTGTGAGTAGTATTGCTTTCCTAATTTCTTTTTCAATGAGTTCATTACTAGCACATAAGAATGCTATGGGTTTTTGTGGATTTATTTTATATCCTGCTACATTGCTGAATTTAGTTATTAGTTTCAGGAGTCTTTATGTGGAATTTTTTTGGGTCTTATAAGTAGAAGATTATATCATCAAAAATAATGATAGTTTGACTTTGTCCTTTTCTGTACATATTCCTTTTAATTCTTTCTCTTGCCTAATTGCTCTGGCTAAGGTTTCAATGACTTTGTCGAACAGGAGTGGTTGTAGTGGGCATCCTTGTTGTTGATTTTAGAGAGAAAGCTTTCAGTTTTCTCCCCATTTAATATGATATTGGCAGTATGTTGGTCATAAATGGCTTTTAGCAGATTGAGATAAGGTCCTTCCGCACCTATCTTCTTCAGTATTTCATCACGAAAGGATGTTAGATTTTGCAAAAGGTTTTACTGCATCTATTTAGATGATCTTTTAAGCTTTGTCCTTGCTTCCATTTATGTGATGTATTACATTTTTTGATTCGCCTTCATAATCCAACCACCTTCCAAATACATAAGGCTTTGGGGACTGTTCTGTATCTAAACTGTAACACTGTTGAATATGAACTCCCTATTTCCCCCATTTTTATCACTCTCTGGCAACCACCATCCAGTACTTCAAGGAGTTTGAGTACTTTAGAGAAATCATATAAGTGATATCATGCAGTTTTGTCCTTCTGTGCTGGTTTATTTCAGCTAGCATAATGTTCTGAAGATTCATCTGCATTGCAGCATATGACAGAGTTTCCTTATGTTTTATCAGTGAGTAATAATCCATTTGTATTTATATACCGTGTTTTCTTTATATATTTGTCCATTGATGGACAATTCAGTTGTGAACAATGCTGCAATAAACATGGGAATGCAGGTCCTGATTCTATATCCTGATTTCAATTATTTTGAAAAAACCCAAATATGGGACTATGAGTCATATGATAGTTCTATTTTTAACTTATTTAGGCGCCTCCATGCTGTTCTCCATGGACAGTGTGTCATTTTACACTCTCCTCAGCAGCGTACCAGGATTCTACTTTCTCCAATTCTCAGCCGTCTCTACTTTTCATAGAGCCATCCTAACAGGTGTGAGGTGATATCCCACTATGCTTGTGCTTTTCATTTCCCTGGTGATTAGTAATATGGAGCACTTCTTCGTATAGCTTTTAGCTATTTTATATCTTTCTTACAGAAACGTCCATTCTAGCCCTTTCGGAATGTTTGATCAGGTTATTTGTGGTTTTTTTGTTCGTTTGCATTTTGTAATTGAGTTGTAAGAACTCCTTACATATTTTGAAATTAACCCTCATAAGATACATGATTTGTAAGTATTTTCTCTTATTCTGCAGGTCACCTTTGCTCTCCGTTGATTGTTTCCTTTGCTGTAAAGGAGATTTTAAATTAGACGTGGTCACTCTTGAGAACTTCTATTCTCAGACCTTGTGGTTTTTGTGTCATATCCAAAGAAATATTGCCAAGCTCCATTTCTTGAAGCTTTGCCCCCATCCTTTCTTCTAGAACTTTTGTAGTTTCAGGTCTTATGTTTAAGTTCTTAATTTGTTTTGAGTCAATTTTTGTTTATGATATAAGGTGAGGATAATTTCGTTCTGTTACATGTATACGTTCAGTTTTCTAAGCATCATTCGTTGAAGACAATATCTCTTCCCTTATGGTGTATTCTTGCCATTCTTGTGGAAGGTAAGATGAGAGTGTACATGTGGACTTATTTCTGGGCTGGTTATTATGTTCCATTGGTCTACGTGACCATCTTTAGGTCAGTGCTATACTGTTTTGATTACTGTGCTCTGTAGTATATTTTGAAATCAGGAAATGCAAGACCTCCAGCTTTATTTTTCTTTCTCAAGATTGTTTTTTGGCTCTTCGGGTTCCACATAAGACTCAAAAAGGATTGCTTTTTCTATTTCTGCAAAAATTACTATGGATTTTGACAGGTAGTTCATTGAATCTGTATATGATTTTGAGTCATAGAAACATTCGAACACTATTAGGTCTTATAAAATGTCTCTCTCACCTTAACTTATTCCTGTCTTGGAAACTTACCTCCTGTCCCCCTTGGCAAAGTACTCTGATCTAAAGAAGTTCTTGTCTTTTCTACACTCCTCTTCTATTTGTTAAAAGTATTTTTACCATTCATATCACCAGCGTTCTGTATACCTTCTCAAAAGGCAGGTAGTACTGTGAGTTTACCGTGCATTGCCTTTATTGCATTGGGTATATTCTTTTGTTTTGTTTTGTTTTTTGTTTTTGAGGAAAAAGTCTCACTCTGTAATTCAGTCTGGTTTTGAATTCACTGTGCAACCCAGGCTGGCCTTGAACTCATGGTGATCCTCCTGCCTCAGCCTCCCAAGTGCTGGGATTACAGGCATGTGCCACCATGCCTGGCCCTGTATTGGGTATATTCTTTCTATGCCTAATTTGTTGAAAGTCTTTATCATGAAAGGTTGTTGAGTTTTTCCAAATGAATTTTCTGCGTCTATTGATATGTACATGAGATATTTTTATGCTTTGTTATGTTAATGTAGTGTATCACATTAGTTGATTTTCATGTGTTGGACATCCTTACTTCTGAAGAGTAAATCCTAATTAATCATGATATATTCTAATACGTGGTTGAATTTGTTTTGCTAAAATTGTTGAGGATTTTTGTATCAATTTTCATTAGGGATATTGACCTAGGGATAGTTTTATTTTCTTGTAGTGTCTTTGATATCAAGGTAATATTGGTATTACAAAATGAGTTAGAGAGTGTTCACTCACTACTCTTCACTTTTTGGAAGAGTTTGAGAAAGATTGCTGTTATTATTTAAATATTTAGTAGAAATTACCTGTGAAGTCATCTGATTCTGGGGTTTTCTGTGTTGAGAGGTTTTTAATTACAGAATCAATCCTCTTACTTGTAGGAATAGTCACATTTTCTGTTTTCATTGTTCAATATTGGTAGGTCGTATGTTTTGCAGAATTTATTCCTTCTAAGGTTATCTCATTTGTTGGCAAGTGATTCTTTATAGTCATCTTTTATGATCCTTTCTATTTTTGTAGCTTTAGTTGTAGTATCTTTAGTTTTTAATTTTGTTTGTTTGAGTCTTCTCTGTTTTTCTTAGTTTAGTTAGATGTTAGCTAACTTTTTTTTTCAGAAAACTTAGAATTTCTATTCTCTGTTTTATTTACTGCTGCTCTAATCTTTATTATTTCCTTCCTTCTACTAATATTGAGCATAGATTGTTCTTTTAGTTCATTGAAGTGTAGAATTAGTTTTTTTAAATTTTTCCTCTTTCATGTAAGGGTTTATCAGGGCTTTATCTCTAAACTTTCCTTGTTTTACTCCTTTTGCTGCATCCCATAAATTTTTGTATGTTGTAATCTTGTTCTCAGTTTTGTTTGTTCAAGATATTTTCTGAATTCTCTGTTGATTTTCTCTGTGACCTGTTCATTATTCAAAAGTATGCTTAATTTCCATTTATCTGTTTATTTTCCAATTTTTCCCTCTACTGTTGTTTTCTGGTTACATTCCATTGTGGTCAGAGAAAATGCTTGGCATGATTGTGTGTGCGTGTGTGTGTGTGTGTGTGTGTGTGTGTGTGTGCATGAGCATGTGTGTGCGTGTGTGTGTTGCTGGGGATTGAACCCAAGGCTTTTTGGGATTGAACCCCAAAATTAGGAATCCCTAATTTTTTTTTTTAATTGAGGTAGTGTCTTGCTGTCACTAAGTCGCTCATGCTGAGCTTGAACTTGTGATCCTCCTTCCTCATCCTGCCAAAGTGCGGGACTATAGGTGTGACCACTGTCCCTGGCTGACTCCATTTTATGGTTATATAATATCTTTGTCTCTTTTGATTTCAAGTATAACTTTTCCAATAAAATATGTCCACCCCTGCTTTCTTTTGGTCACCATTTACCCCAAATATCTTTTTGCATGTTTCACTTTCGGCCTATGTGTGTTTTTAAATCTAAAGCGAGTCTCCTGTGTACAGCATATAGTTCAACCTTCAGCCAGTGTATGTATCTTGGTTAAGGAGATTAATCTATTTACATTTGAAGTAATTTTTATAGAAAACTGAGTATTGCCATTTTCTTGATTGCTGTTTTCTTTCTGTCTTGTAGTTCTTTTGTTTCTCTTTTCCATTCTTCTGCTTTTGTGTTTTGTTGATTTTTGCAGTGATGGGCTTTATTCCTTTCTTGATTTCCCTTCCTCCTCCTCTTTCTCTTGAGTTTTCTTTTTTTCTTTTTCTCCTCCTCCTGCATCTTTTCCTGCTCATTCTCATGTGTATCTAGCATAGATACTTTATTTATGGATACTATGAAGTTTATATGAAGTATCATATAGTTTTAACACTGTATATAAAGCTCATAGCAGCTTAATTTCAATCACAGACACAAATTCTATTTTACATTCCCCTATCTACACATTTTATTAGTTTCAAATTACATTTTTAATATTTTATATCTTTTAACATAGTTTATAGTTACAATCTTACATTTCTCTGTTGACTTCTGTATCTGATTTAAAAGTGATTTATGTACCAACATTACAGTATTTCAGCATTCTGTATTGTTAAATATATTTACCTTCCCCCATGAGCCATATACTCACTTACACTTTTATGTTGCTGTTCAACGTGTTTTCATTTCAACTTGAAGGATTTCCTTTAGCATTTCTTGTAGGGTAGATCTAATGATGATGAACTCCCTCGGCTTTTATTTGTCTGGGAAAATCTTTATCTCTCCATAATTTCTGAAGCACAGTTTTGTCAGATACAGTATTCTTTGTTGGCCATTATCATCGCATTCTCTTCTGACCTGCAAAGTTCTGCAGAGAAATCAACAACTAGTCTCATAAGAATTTTCTTTGCACATAAGAGTGAATTTTCTCTCTTTGATTTCAAAATTCTCTTTCTTTGGCAGTTTGATTATGATGTGTCACACTGTGCACTTACTTAGTTTACTCTGGTCTGATTTGATTGTTTTAAATCTGGATGTCCAATCTCTTGCCCGGATTCAGGAATTTTTTTGGCCATTTTTTGGAGGGCGCTGGGGATTGACCTCAGGGCCTTGTGCTTGCTGGGCAAGTGCTCTACCAGTGAGTTAAGTCCCCAACCCCTTTGGCCATTATTTTTAAAAATAGGTTTTTTTTTTCTTTTTTCTGTAATCTCTTTCTTTAAATCAAATGCTGAATATATTAATTCTCTTTATTTATTCCTACATATCCTAAAGACTTTATCTACTCTTTTTAATTCGTTTTCCCCTTTTTTGTTCCTTCTTATCTCATATGACCCATCCTTGATTTGGATGATTCTTTTTTCTACCTGATCTAGTCTACTATTAAATACTTTAAGTGAATTTTTCAACTCAACTATTGCATTCCTCAGCTCCAAAATTTCTTGATCTTTTTTTATCATATTTTCTCTTTGGTGAAATCCTCATTTGTTTCTTGTCTTGTTTTCTTGACTGTCTGAGCATTTTAAACTCCTTATTATGCAGCATGTATATATTAGTTTCTTTGGGATTGGTTTCTGAAGAGTTATTTCATTGTTTTGAGTGGACCATTTTCATAATTTTTTTCCTGTTTCTTGTACCTTTGTGTTTTTATCTATACATTTGAAAAAAATTAAAGCTACCTTTCATCGTCTTTATAGCAGACTGGATTCAAGTAGGGAAAACCTCCATCAGTGATTGCAGTTAGCGATTCTAGAGGCCTTTCCAACCTTTTCAGTGCATTTTTTTCTCTGCATTTATGTGTGTAGATTTCTGAATAGGGTTTACTGGACTCTTTTTGTTTTTTTTTAAACAGTTGTAATCTCTCACTCCCTCTGGTGTCTGCCCGCTATACTGTGGGTCCTCTGAAGCAGCAACAAACCACAAGCTCTTTTTTGTTCTTAGAGGCCCCCAGTCATTCAGAATATATTAAATCCTATTAACGCTGCAAATTAGGATAAATAGAAGCTAGTCTTGTGAATGGCCAAGCGAAAAGGTGGCTCATGGGATATATACTTAATTCTTCTTTTTCTACTGAGACATTGGAAAGCTGCTGTGTTTTGGGGTTTGGGGAGCTTGGAGTAAAGGATTGGGATTGTTGGGGGAGACTTTACCAAGTCATTCACTCTGAAGCCACATCATTTAAGAATATATGTATCTTACTTCAAATACACAAGGGAGGCGATCTCTGTAGTTCTAAAATAAAGCAACCAAAGAGCAGAATTTAAAGATTTTGAGAAACAGAAAGGAAGGAAAGAACCTTTTATCAACATGACTTTTAAGTAGAAAACTGTATCCTCTGTAGTAGAAGTATATAAATAGAAAGTGGATTGCTGTCTTTCGAATGTTTGCATTGCCACAGGATTTAAGCTGAACTGTGTCTGAGGTCTTTTTTGGCTCTAAAATACTGTGCGGTGTGATTTGGGGCATGTTACTTAGCCTTCTTGAACATCAATTTTCTTGTCTGCAAATGGAGGTGGGAATATAAGATTGTTGTGTAAATTAAATTGAAAATCTGTGTGAATTATTTTGTGTAGTGCCTGACACATAATAAGTTTTTAATGAATGAGTTATGAATGATAGTATGTAACCTAGCGAATTCTTAACAGACTGAATAAATCAAACCCTTCTTATCATTACTTCTGTCTTACCTACTCTATATCATGGTGTGTATTTGGTTTTTATTTTCATTTTTATAAGGTTCTATTTATTGTTTAATTGCTTAGAAAGATTTAGCAATTTGTTAGCAGGCAGAAGATGAACTGAAATTTGAATAAGGCAGGAACAAATCCCAATTTAGGATCTGAATGTTATTTCCAAAGCTACTAGCTTAAGAACAATATTAAAGCACACCAGTGGATGGAATTTACTCTTCTCTATGCCAGTGTGAGTATGAGACTGAACTCCTGTGGTAAGAGGTATGGAGACTCCAGGCTGGGTTATTTCATTATCCGTACCCAGGTCGGAACCCTGGCAAATCCTGGTGTCAACTACTAGACTGACCTTGAGGACATGACTTCAGCAAAGTTATTAAAGAAAAAAAAAAACTTTGAGCTTAAAATTATTTGAACAATATATTTCTCCCTAAAGTCATATTACCCTCAAGAAATGAGGATAATGAACAATTAAAGGCCATTTAAATAACTTAACAGGGTTATAATAATATTCGGCAATAGTATTTGCTTATAGAATTCTGATAAAATAGAAGATGGGAAAAAGAAGAAAAACACCGGACCTACCTACAGCCTAGAAATATAAGAGCAAACATTTTGCAAAACGTTGGCCCGAGGTAAAGGCGTGTGAATCATGCACACAATAAGTTAATTTGCCTCATCTGTTTTGGTCTTAACTCTTCAGCAATGGTGCATGTAAAATATTTTATAGTACTATTGCGGGTTTGTGTGTGTTCCTCTGATCTTAAGCAACACACTTTATTAAGTATCAAGAATTTACCAACTCAACCTGATTAAGCATTCACAGTCATACATAAAGAATCAACTTTTCATCCCCCAATATAGATATTGAAATCATCATTCATTTTTTGAGGTCACTAGTGACAGCCTGGACTCCTCGGGTAGAGTGCGCTTCTCTTTTTCTACTCATTACATGGTGACATCAATAACTACTGTCTTAACACACCTCTCATTAAATGGCTATATTAATACATTTGGAAGCTTTAAAACATATACAGTAGTACTAATATCTAATATCAGTAAAATTGGACCACTTAATTTCACATGTATTTGTGGTACTGATGGTATTTTAGATAGTGGAGGCCCAAAAGGGCAATTCAAAATCTAAGTACTTAGTTGGGATTATTCATTTGAATCAGAAAACAATGTTAATCTCTACAACCAAAATATGTCATCTTAATCGGTAATCATGTTTCAAAGCTTAGATACAATTTAATATATTGTAAATAAACTTTATGTATTTTGTTACTTTAATAGTTGTGGTAAAACATACATAACATGAAGTTTTCCATTTTAGCCCTTTTTAAGTGTGCAGTCCAGTGGGATCAAGTCTATTCACTTTATTGTGCAGCTACTACCACCATCTATCCAAAGTATATTTTTGTTTGGCAAAACCCACTGAGAAATAACACTTAACTAATTACTTTTAATATAATTTTCTTTTGCCTGTAAAGCACCTTATACATTACAAGGACATATTTTGTCTTATTTATGCATCAAATAAGACAAATATACCCTGAAAGCTCAGAGATGCCCAATAAATTGCTGATTGTCACTCTTCTGATTAACTGGAGAAGCAGGACTTGAACCCAGGTCATCTGGCTCTAATTATAGTCTTCATTGCTTATTTCCGTAAGTCATGCAGAACCAACTCATTGCTTTTTCATGATTTCTCAAGTGACCAGGATTATTTTCCTTTGACTTTGATAACCTATTTTAAGCTCTGCACTTGCTTTCTGGGTTTTTCTTTTAGTCCTAAGTATTCAAGATTTGCATTTTATTTCAAGAAATCATAACAGATTCACTTTATTTAATATCATTAATGCTTTAAATGATACATGCAGGAACTGACCTTAAAATGAACTTGCCCAGTGAGTGAACCCTGAGAACACTGTGCGAGGTGACATATAGTAGTGACAAAAAGATACATATTATATGATTCCACTTATATGAGGTATTTAAAGTAATTAAATTTGTAGAAATACAAAGTAAAATGGTGATTCTTAGTGTCTGGGTGTAGGAGGAAACGGGGAATTATTTAATAGGTAATTTCAGAAGATACAAAGCTCTGGAGATCGCTTATACAAGAATGTGAATAGACTTGATGCAATTGAAGTGTACACTGAAAATGATTAAGATGGCAAGTTTTATGTTATGTGTTTTTTATTAACTAAAATTGAAGAGCAAAAGAAAAGTCCTTGCTCAGTCTGATTAGGTTTTATGATTTTTGACATAAAAATTGGATTTGTGCTATAGTTTTCTGCAGCATCCATAATTCTTTTAGGTTCTAATCCCAAGAAAGGTCGTCCCTATAGCTTTGGTCCTGGCTATGAACCTAGTAACCTTGTTTCTTCCACTTTTTATTTCATTCATGGTTTCTTTGAAGGAAGATGGCCAAATCACATTACCTTTCCAAGACTGTTTCTTTAGTGTGATATCAGACTAATGAACATTGTCCTGTTAAGTGTCTTGATAGTAAGGGTTAGAGAAACAATATTTAGGAAGGTTTCAAATTATTGATATTGATCACGTCTTTCTGGGTTTGTGTATCTGTTAATGTTCAAAATGCACAGTGATTACTCACAACCTAATAATTTAGTCTGTGAATGGAGTTGGTGGAATCGTAATACAACTTGAATTCAGGATTCACTCATTCAGAAATTGCCCACTAAATACTAAATATGTTCCACCTTGTACTAGAAATGGAGGTGAACAATCTAGATTAGGCATTTCCATTTTATTGGTAGGAAAGAAAGTCTGAACAACTATTGAGAAAAAGACACATTGGAAGAATAAATCAGAGGAATTATGTTGATTTTTATTGAAATGAGTGAGTTCCAGGTTTAAAAAGCCCTTTTGGAAGACTTGACTTTATTTTCATGTTAAAATTTAGAACACGGATATGATGGTTTGGAGTCTGTCTACATGCCCACCTCATGAACACTCTTAGATCATCACTCCAATGGCTCAGTTTCTGATAAGACAATCAACTACTGAAAAATTTAGTTCCAAATATCCAGGTGATGGCCTGACCCTTTCACCTTTCACGGGGTGGTTTCATGAGCTCAGTTCCAGCTGCTTATGCTAGAAGAGGTTGGAGAAATAGAAGGGAAGTAACCTGTGGCTGAGGTGCTTGTCCCAGAGTGCAGAGTCCTGGCCAGGAGCATCCTTCCCTTCCTTTGACCTGACTTCAGTTTCTCTAATAGTCTCTTTCCAAGCTCAGTGACATTTGTTGCATCCATATTGTACTTTTTATTTGCCTGTATACGTGATCTTAAATTGTGATCAGAATATAGGAAGAAGGCGTCTCTGCTCTGGTCCCTTCAGCAGCTACAGATCTAGCTGGAGAGCACTTGCTGAGTTGTAGGGTAACCCTGTAGAATCTGAAGGAAGTAGTTCCAGAGGCGATGAACTGACAATTGTTGGCTTTGCTCCTTATGTTTGCTTTCAAAGTATATCTGACTCATCTTCAGTAGACTGGAAAGCTCTTGTGTAGGCAGAAGTCCCAGTCCTGGGAGATAAAGCTAAATGTATTACAGCATTATCTTCATAGGAAAAGATGATAGTGCTAGCTGCCTTTATCGAGAGTCTTCTTTCTGATAGCTGCACACATATGCTTATTAATTTTAATCTTTATAATAACCCCATGCAGTGAATATTATCTGTAGTTTCCAGACGTAGAAATAGAGAGATTAAATACTCAGGTTCATAGAAGTCTTCAGTAATAGGAGCAGAGAGGTGTCAACTTTCCAAGCCCAAACATCTTTAAAAAATTAGGTCTTCATTATCTTTTCAGGATTCTCTCTTTTGGCAATTATAAATTACACTTTTCTACATTGTTCTGATTTAAGAAAATAAGTAGGTATTGATACAATCCCTCTTGAAAACAGTCAGTATTTGTATATTTAATCTTTTAATTCACTTTATGCTATCACTTTAAAAAGAGATTTAGATATTAGTCTAAAGAACCAAACCTAACAGTAGTAAATTTTGGCAAGAGTGAGATTAAGTTTGCTTTTTGCCTTAAATTAGGAATAGTATTTTCCTCTGTACCCTGCACTTGGCTGCAATGTTTCATCATAACATTTTTTTACTACATGAGAAAAAAGCAAATGTTATAAATGAAGAAAGGTTCAGTACAGCTCCATCAGCCTCACAAGTACCTCAGGGGAACTTCAAATCTCAATATTATATTCAAAAGGACATTATTGTGTTGTGAAGCTCAGAGTCTCAATAGATGACACATTGGTCCTTGACTCTGAGAAATGGCATTTTGATTTTGATTTTTTTTTTTTATCAAGTTTAGAAACTTTCTGGGGCTGGGGATTTAGCTCAGTGGTTGAAGTGCTTGCCTTGCAAGCACAAGGGCCCAAGTTCGATCCCCAGCACAAAAAAAAAAAAAAAAAAGTTTAGAACTTTTCCCAGAATACTACTTTCAGTGGATTTTTCTTCACTAATGTTTGGGTAAAAATATCATTTTTATTTCTACTGAAAGAGAATTATTTTCACTAGAATTCAGAACAGCATATAACAGAGTTTTGGCTCCCATCTCTCTAAAGTGGTTTGCTTTCATTCCAATATTTGCAGATAATCATAAGAAATATACTCATCCACATTTTAAGAAAATGTTTTAATAGACAATTAAATGAAAGAAAAGTTACTGGACTCGTTTTCTCCATTGAGAAAAATGGCAGCAAATAAAACAAAAAAATTTAAATTTACTATATTCTCAACCGTGTGTTAGGTGCTTTGGCAACTGGCTGACCTCCATATTATTCCGCAGGGTCATTTTCTGATTTACAGAATTTGCCTGTTAAAGATGATACCATGATTAATTTCAACTATTTCAAACAAAAATACTTGTGAAAGGTCTCTCTGTCTCTCTTTGTGTCTCTCTGTCTCTGTCTCTCTCTGAAACTGATACATTTAATCATGATATGGGGTTATTCTAGGATATTGAACTGTATGTCACATGGTAATATTTTCAAGAATCTTTTGATAAGTCTACAGCTGTTTATGAATGCATTCACTAGTCTATGCATTGGTATTTTTACAATTTTGTGTTCTGTTATAGCTTTTTAAAAATAAAACAACTTTGATGAAGTTTAAAGAAATGTATAGTTTGAACCTCACTATTGTGATAAAATATACATGACATAAAATGTATCATTTTAAACAGTTTTTAAATGTGCCCTTAAGTACATCCAAGTTGTTGTGCATCCACCACCCCCACTCTTCTCCAGAACTTTCTTATTTTCCCCAAGCGAAACTCTGTACCTCTCAAATACTGACTCCTCCTTCCTCCCTCGCCTGAGGCCTGCAAATCACTGTTCTGCCTCAATGAATGTGACGCTCTGGCTGCCTCGTGTGGCTGGAATCACATTTGTCCTTTTGTGATTGCTTTATTTCACTCTGCTGTGTCCTCATTACAGCTTGTATCAGAATTTCTTTTCCAGACTGGACAAATGGTATTGCATGTATATGTCATGTTTTGTTACCTACTCATCTCTTGAGAAACATGAGTTACTTCTACCTTTTGGCTTTTGCGAATAACACTGCTATGAACATGGGTGCACAAATACCCAGTTCGCGTATTTGTTTTTACCTTTGAGTACATTCCTAGAAGCAGAAGTACTGGATCACAGAGTAATTCTGTCTGATTTTTTCAGCAATCTGATTGTTACAATTTTGGTGCTTTCAGCAATTTCTCCTTACATCCTTTTATCTCTTTACACCTGGAAGTTTACTGTTTTTTGTTGTTTTTTTTTAAGCTGTAAGTGATTGCTAAGTTGATTTCAATAGTGCTTAATATAGAAGTAAGCAAGTTATGAGAGATGTTTAATTGAGTAAAGTGTATCAATATCAGTAAATATATTTTATGACATTTATTTTAATCCCTGGAAGATCTTCCTATTTTATATACTTTTAACTTTTTAATGATATTTTAGATAAGATTGTTAGGAGTGGTGATTTCTAGGGCAGCAAGACATTTTATTTAAATTAAGATTACTTAAGTTAGAGGTTGATTTAACTATGTATGAATTTATATTCTGGTAATGAATCAAATATTACATAATTAGAGCAAAAATTTTTTTGTATATTCATGAATTATTATTAGTTATAGATGTTTATTGTCTATCTATGTCAGGCTCTAAACAGATTTGTATTAGTGTGTGAAATTACTGAGTAAGTCTAAATCTAGGCTTTAAAATCTGAATAGGATCCTTTGAACACATGCCAAAAAAACTAAAGCAAAGTATAATTGAATGATGGAATAAGTGGCTTTAATAACGGCCAACAGTTGGACTCAAAATAAATAAATTCCTATAAATAACAGTGCTGTGTAGATAAGCAATCTAATAATCAGGCTGTTAGGATTAGTATTAAATATTAGATGTTTAACTCTGATACATGCAAATAAGCTTCCTCACTTGTCAATTAAGCCCCATAGTCAAGAATTGTTTATGATGAAGTAACTTCAGTTAATCTTTCTAAACTCCTAATTCTTCAGAAGGTAGATCATAACGAATATGATGCATTATAGTACCAAAAAAGAGTTTCTTCTGACTAGTTTTCGTTTAACTTTTCTGGTACTCACATATCTGGTCTTTAAAACTTTAGGGGTGGCCTAGCTGATGCCTAGACATTGATTATTCACACATCCCTGTGGCATCGAAGCATCACAAGCCGAGGATACATCCCTAGTCCTTGACTTTGAAATTGGCCATGTCTAAGAAAAGGACAGAGGGCACCATCAGCAGTTCCTGGCCTAAACCTTACGGGTGCCTCCCTGACTTTTTTGGCCATTGCTGTATACTTTCCTTTGATGCCTGCCTTGTTGAAGGGGAGGATGAGAGGCGGGCAGCACAGAACCATCTAAGCCATTGCTACCTGAAGTTGAGCCTTTCCAGGCAACATTATGAGCAAGAAGGTAACTCTTAGTGTGTGTGCCATTGAGACTTTGAAGTTTACATATAGCATCATTTCAGGAAAAGCTAATTGATAAAGACTCTATGACTGTGATACTTTCTTCGCACATAGTCCACTATTCCTCACTTTTGCATGAAGTATAGAGATCAAATTAAATGTCTCCTATATTATCAATCAGAAGATCAGTGACTGAGGTTCTTAAAACTATTCTTTCAGGGAAGGTGAAATAGTACTTAGCCCCTGCTATACCTTTTCAGGTGGTTTTAAAGTCCTTTTATTTGTGCAAGCACCTTCAACCCCACCCTAGTCCTTAAAGTCTGTCACCAGTCTTCGGAAACTCCAGTCTTTACAGGCTACCTTCAGGTTTGTCATGATGGTGATTTTCTCAGCTATTTATAGTGGGTCATCCTGACCTACATCATTTGGGGGAGGAAAAAGAGGCTGCTAAAGACAAAGACTTGTAATGAGGCTTTTTTCACTGAAATCGCTAACAAATTAGGTCAGTTGCAATCTGATAAAAGCAAAGGATAATCTGTAGTGGATAATGCTGAAATTGCACTGAGATAGAGGATGGCCTCTTCAATATGACTTCCGATGCCTAGGGGAGATTTTTTTCTTTATTGACGCAAACCACAATGATGAGAAATCTATAGTTTGAAAATTACTGTGGTACAGGAAGCCTGGGTCCTAGGAATCACAGAAGGGACATTTTGGCCCCAAATACCGCTGCAGACCACGGAGCTGAAAAAACGAGCACTTGATTCTGTCATGTGCCTTTCAAAGTGAAGTCAGATAAATGCCATTGGCCTATGTGAAGTGAAGATACTGACACTCAGAGAAGACACAAAATTGGCTCAAATTCTATGAGCAGATACAGAAATTCAATTTAAATTTCCTGATTCCAGAATTCTAGTTACTTTCTGTTATATCATGCTAATAAAACTTTTTGTGTGCGTGGTACTGGGGAGCGAAACCCAGAGCCTTTGCACTAAATTACATTCCCAGACCTTTTGTAATATTTTATTTTCAGACAGGGTCCCACCAAGTTGTTAAGTTGCCCAGGTTGGCCTCAAACTTGTGGTTCTCCTGCCTAAGCATCCCAGTGTACTGGGATTATAGTTGTGTGTTGATTTCTAAATTTTATTCGTTATCTACAAAAAGCTCTGTATTATACTAAGAGATGGAAAATTACTGCATATTTAGAAACTACAGCTATTACTGGGAGCAAGAACCATTTCTTAAGTTCTTATTTGAGCTAAATTATTTTTGTCTACATTATTTCATTAAATGTTTATAATTGCACTGTTAGGATAATAGGGCTAGCTACATTTTTCAGATGAAGAAACCAAAGGTCAGAAAAATGAAGTGATTTTTTTTTTCAGATTCCTGCTGCCAGAAATATAACATGAGCTCTGCCTTTTAGGCAATTAGGGAGTTTTTTTCAGGTTACAGAGCTCAGAAATGTATAAAAGCAGGTAGCTGGCTAAATTTGGCCAATAGGCTGGTTTGCTGACTTCTGGCCTAGTGACTGGAAGTATATTTTGTATCATATATACATACACCATATGTATATGTACACACACATACATTATATATATTTGTATCAGGAAATGGAAGAACTTTGTCATAGATGATACAATAGGGAAATCTATGGAAACTACATTTTCTATTATCTCAAAAGCAGCGGTAGATTAACATATTAAGCATTACATCCCTCCAGAATAACTTTTGATCCTTCCTGAAAGTCTTGATGAAAACTTTGGGATTTTCTTAACGTTTCTTTAGTTCAGTTTTAGCCCCTATAAAATACCTAGTAAGAATACTTTCTGTGTTGAAGTCCCCAAGAACCACTTCATGTCCCATGATGTGCTGGGGCTGTGATGATGAACCTTTTAGAGACCGGGGGCCCAAACTGCAGCCCAAAACTCACTTATTTATCTCAAAGTGCCAACACTGCGATTAAACCTGAATAATGAGGTTTTAGTCCAGAAAAAAACTACTGTTATCTGATGCTTGGCAGCTGGTGGGGCAATTTCACGTGCTGACAGGGAGGGCTCTGCGTGCCTGCTGTGGCACTTATGCCATAGATTCGCCACCACTGTAGAGGTATCACGGAAGTCAGTGTATGGTCATACTCACAGCTATGATTTACTACAGTGGAGAGATACAGAGTAAAGTCAGTACAAAAAGCAGGTACCCAGGGCAAATTCTGGGGGAAATCGGATGCAAGCTTCCGGGGGGTCCTCACCCAGTGGAATCACATAGACTATGTTTAGTTCTCTCAGCAATGAGTTGTGATAACAAAGTAAGATGTTGCTAACTAGTAAAGCTTACTGTATTTTCAGCAGTTAGCATTTTTATTTGAGTCTGAGCAGGTAGGCAGACCACTTGGCCTGCAGTAGATTCCAGACATCCAGAGGTAAGCAGGGATTCAGCATAAACTATATTGCTTGTTCAGATATTTCAGGAGCTGTCTGTGACTTAGATCTGAAATGTCCCCTGGAAGCCTCACGTGTTCAGACACGGGGCTCTCGGAAGGTGATCGGATCATGGAGCGCTGTGCTGGTCAGCGAAATGATCCACTGATAAGTTCATAGCTGCTTGTGCTATGGAGAGGCTGGATCTGGTCAGAGGCAATGGGTCACTGTGGTCCGACCCGGAAGGATATTTTCCCCTCCCGGACTCCTCTTCCTCGGTCTGCTTCCTGCAACCATGATGTGAGCAACTTTCCTCTTCCATGCGCTTCCACCGTGGCATTTTTCCCCTGGAGCTGACTAACCGTGGTGTGGACTGAATGAGAACGCTGGAACTGTGAGCCAAAATAAACTTCTCCCCCTTTGATTCGTTGGTACTGTATTGGTAATTTGTGGGTGTTGGGTGTTTTGTCCCAGTGAAGAGAAAGTGATGTCAATTCTGGCAATGCTGGTCCAAGTTCCTAGGTGCCAGCCCAGAGTAAAGCCTGTAAGCAGACCTTTACAAGGATATTGGTCAGGCCTGACATGTTAACATTCTTCTGCAGAGCTCCCTAAGTGGTGAAGACTGGAAATAGTGTATTGTGCTTTGATAGTACTTGACAGAGAATGAGTCCAAAAATCTGCACACATCACTCTCAGCAGATAGACCGGGAGGCAAGAAATACAAAAGTTAAAAATCTTAAAAGTCTCTTGTATGTCACATTCTTCTGAGGATATATTTGTGTGTTGCTAATCACACACACACACACACACACACACACACACACACACACACACACACACCACACTGAAAAATGCCATTAGCTTCATCTTTGGAGCTGTGACAATGACGGACATGGCCTTTCAGTTATTTCTTGGGTGTTGTTCCTTCTTGGTCAAGCTCAGAAATATACACACAAGGGATAATGTTATCCTGAATTTCAGAATTCCTGTGAGAATGTGATACACATTCTCAGGGACTGCTGAAGCTTTGTATATTTGAAATTAACAGGAAGAAAAGACTTCTTGTAAATTTTCACTGAAGGATGGAAAGAGAAGTACACCTATGTCCTATAATAATAACTGATAAGGCAGTTTTGCAGGCTGCTTTACTATCTGCTTTTCTCTCTACTCAGTAAGCCTGAGTATGGAATGGTTCCACTAACAGTTTAGGATTATAATAATTGTATTTGGCATCAATAGAAGATAAGAAATGTGCTCTACTTGTATTAGTGACCAAGTTATTACTTTGTATTTTGTTGTAAAAACCCCGGCAAATGTGATTGATTCATTAAAGGGGCAAGATGTCAGAGTTCCTCCTGTATTCTTTAGAGATACTGTTAATCCTCAATTATCTGCTAATGGATTTTCTACTTTGTGGCCAATTTTTAAAAACAGGCAGGATCTCCCCAGCCATCCAGAATATTTTTCTTTATGTGTAGATTTTTCTAGGCACTAAAATTCCTTAAAAAGTAAAGCATTTAATAAGTCTTCTACATGAACTATTGTATGAAGTGTTAAGGAGATAGAACCTTTCAGTTTCATCAGTTACTTTGGATTTTTCACAATCTTGAGGTGACTATTTAAATCAACAATGAATATTTTCTAAAAATCACATGTTCTCTTGAAAATCTGAAACATGATTCCTCTGTTCTACATATAGAAAGAAACAATTAGCCTTTTATAATGGAGAAGTGATTTAAATTTTATATTAACATGTACAGTGAGCAGTTTTTTCCTTTGCTGGTCAGCTGATGTATCCCCTGAGTATTGAGGAACTGAGACCAAACTAAAATTCATCATTTCTCTAATAATCCAGAGTGTTGCTGACAAACACCGTAACCTCCAAACCAACATTACTTTTTAAACAGAAGAGCTTTAAACCATTGCAATCTGATCTCTAAATAGAGCAATATGGCTAGCCTGTCATGAGATTCTATATTATTTTATATGTAGAAGTTATATTATATTATTTTATTATGTAGAAGTTATAGTCTAGTTTGTTTCTTTTTACATGACTGCTTCAATTATACAAGGACTTTAAAAGAAATTCACTTGTATGAAAACTCAGTAATAATCATTTCTGATTTTATCACATACAATCTAATATAGCTTCTGTGGTTCTTTAGCACCTTAAAACTCTTGCTGAGTTTTCTAGCCCGGAAATCAAATCTAAAGTCATGAGAAAAACTATAATTAGAGAATAAAGAAAATAAATGATTTACCTAATTCTTAGGCCATAGTCTACATATACTGAGTTTTGTAATGTGTATGTAATTGTCTATTCAAAACCTTATTTTCAAAACTTCCCCTACCCAGGAAAGCAAATGGATCATTCACCTGCTCCCTATTCCTGTGTTCTGTCACACTCTTACAGTGACTTTTATCAAACTGTATTATGTCAAGGTTTTCTGTTGAATGCTCCAACTCATCTGTGAGCTCCCGGAGCTTAGGACTGATTTTGTTTAGCACAGTCAGGAGCTCACATGATGGGCACATAGTAGGGCTTCAGTAGTGCTTGCTTTTTCATGTGCCATGGTTCACTTCAGTTGCTGCTTTTAGTTTTTATCTTGTTATTTATGATAATTAATTTGTAAAAAAAAAAAAGTAATGGGTAAAGAATTATATAGTACTATGGCTTTTATTGAAAAGCCAAAGTTCTCTGTCCCTGTCCAGTCCCTTCCTGTGAATAAACTACTCTTCACATTTTTTAGCAACACCTCCTGCTGTTTGTCTTCAGACATCCAAATAATAATCATATCAATGCTCCCCAATTTGTTGATGTTAGGCAGTATCCATTGACTTGTTGATATTCTACTTGAGGTCCTAGCTGTCTTCCTGACTCCTGTTGCCTCTGACCCTCACTGTGCATCATTCTCTTATTAAACTTATCATTTGGGGTTAAATTATTTAGTTGTGTACTTTCCTATGACTAAGTAACTTGTACACTATCAAACCAATATACTATGATTATATTTTACTTTTTTTCTAAAGTTCTAAATCTTGGGGATTGCAGTTTAAAAATTGAAGTCTCTATGCTAAAATTAAATTCCGTATGGCTATCAGGTTCCATATATTCAAGAGATTTGTCACTCACCTCTAATAAATTTTCTAAATGTTCACAGTCCAAAGTGCTGCATCAGGCCCTGCATTGTCCCTGGACTCCTCACCCCGAGCCCTCCAGTGTACTGTCCTAGTCCATGCTGCTCTTTCGATCTGATGTACAGCTGTTATCTCGGTTTCCCTTTTCGGATTCCATGTAGAATTTTCTATATTTGGAAGTTAAGTCTATGCCTTATGTGAAATAATAAAGAAAAGGATGAGACTAATTGGCATGTATTGTGTGTCAGGCACTATTTACATGTTTTGCCTCACTGAATCCCATATGATCATGAAGAAGGCACTATTATTTTCCAGTTTCACCGATGAGGAAGTTAAAATACACAGAAGTTAAATTCCTTGTCATTACCACCCAGTAGAAAGTAGAAGAGTCAGAATTCAAAGTCAGAATTCTGTCTTTCAGAGTCTTTGTCAATCATTTTAATATGTGCCTTATTGTATATGAAAATATATTTAGAATGTAAAATATTGAATCCCTAGATATAAGAAAATATTATTTTGTGCTCATGATTTGTCTCTGTTTTGAACTCTGATTCTTTCCTTTGATTTATTCACTTTGCTGTGTAATTAATTTGTGATTCTTTCAATCTGTAAACATATACTTTTGATTCTCACAAATTTTCTTTAATTGACTCCTTGCTAATTTTTACTATTTTTGTTTCTTTATAAAAAAATTCCACCATTAAGGTCAGGTCTCAAAATAAGGATGGAAAGACCAGAGCCACACCCCTGGTCGAGGGATAAATGATGAACTGAAGGTTATATCTGATAAAGTCTAGGTCACCCAAGTGGGTGACCAAGATCTCCAGATCCAGCTCACCCTGGAATGTCCTTGTTCTCTCCTTGCCAATTTACGATGTGACTTTCTTCCCCATTGGATCACTATTACCTAAAGGACTACACTTTTAATATTATTGGTTAATCATCATTTTGATACACATTTTACCCGCCTCACAATTTTGCTTTATAAAACTTCCCCTGAAAAGTGAGCTCATTGGCATCCCACTTGGGTCCCCTCCTATCTCCCAGGAGCTCTCTTTCTCTCTCAATAAATTTCCTACTCTTAAAAAAAAATAAATAAAATAAAACATATTTAAAAATTCCATTAGTCTATGACCTTAGAGGTCCATTTTCTCATCTTTTGTCTGTCTTTTTCATGCTGAAGCCTTCAATCAAATATGTGATTGTCTTTTAGATATTCCCTCATATTTAGGAATAATACCAGGTAAAAGTTTATTGGCGGCTCAAAGAAGATGATGATGAGTGTAAAGATGATGAGTATATACGTGTTGGGAAAAACAAGGAATCTGTCCTTAACCTCACTCTGGCCAAGCAGTTCTAGCCTGGAACTTCAGTGTCCAACCTTCTCAGGGCTTTCTAGCCCTATTTCAGCAAGAATCCTAGTAGATTAGTTCAGGAAGAATGTGTATCATCAGTATCCTCCCTTGCAGTCCCTTAGGTGGTGTAACCACGGTCTGACTTCAGTGAGAATCCTCTCGAGTTGTTTTGGCCAGATTCTCCCTTACACTTGTGTCTTCTTACAAATTTTCCACCAACTGCCCCTTGATCCTTGGCTGTGCGCTTCCCACTTGCCCAACTTGTATGTGGAATTGAGCACAGTTCTATATCGAGATCTCATTCTTTCCGTTGCAATATCTTCTGGTATAAGCTTGTTTTTGCTACTTTACTGTCCAGTTGTGGCTTATTCTGGCAAGGAGTCCTTAGGGTTCTCTGGAAGGCGATCAAGTGGCAAGTTTGTGTGTTTACTTGAGCAGACACTTCCCCACATGTTTGCTGAAAGTTTTGTTGTTGTTATTGCTGTTGCTTGTGTGTTTGCTCTTCTCAGGAACTCTTCAATGTGTTTAGAATTTCTAGTCTCTTGCTTGTTGAGTATTTTAGATTTAGGAGAACAGATCAAAACCCAAGCTGGCAGTTTTACTGCTTACTAAAATTTTCCTATCTTTAATTGCCACATTATATATTCCCCTTCTCGATCAATTTCTCCTCAGCAAATTCTTGGTTCTCTTCTAGTTCTAGAGGAGAAATCTTTGCCAGTTCTATGGGATGGAGGAAGAGATTCATGTATCTGACTGCTCTGAATCACAGACTTTTGGCTTATGCCCTACCTGTTTCTAGATCATTACCTCATTGTGTCTTCTATACCTGGTGCTTCTAAATCTTATATTTCTTTGGGGCTCTGTGGAGTGATTGTCTTTCTTTTCTCCATCTTCAAATTTTTGGGTTTTGGCTTCTTTTGTTCTTCTGCAGTTTTCATTCATTTGAGATGGAGATAAATATGCATATCTGCCATGTTTCCCAAACTTACTCCCCAGCATGTGTATTTATATGAGCTGGCAACAAAAATTACTGAACAGAACTGCTGGTCTGGATCACTCTGAAGAGGCTTTTGTCGAACCCTTTCTAAAGTAGCTGTTACTGATTCATTCTTGTTTTGGGCTTCACCATGTGTTTTCCCCATGTCATTCAGAAGAAGCCAGGTGTTTGAGAAAATAAACTCTGTTGGTACCTATGCTCTATCATCTGGGTGAAAGAATATTGTAGATAAATCAATGTCTCGTACCATTAAGAAAAATATTGGAAACATCACCAGCATACATATGGCGTAAATCAAGGTAAAACTTAAATTTTCTCATTCATTTTTTCATTGATGGTGTTTTAAAACTAATTACTGCTGTTTTATAAAACTGCAACTATGATACTCATATACTTTATAGAAGGAATATGACTTTCTTCCTACATTGCTAAATTCTTTCTTCCTACATTCATTTCTTAACTTTATAACATTTTAGAATATACTTTTGGTGTACAATAATCATTTTTTTACACATTTAAAATAGTTTCAGTGAAATCTTTAAAAACAAATGCTGATTATAAAGTGTTTTTATTAGGCATTTATATGTAGTATTTTAGGTCAAATTCTTGTAAGATTTTGATCTATTTGGAGACTACAGCACTTCATAAATTGAGATTGCATGAAAGAGAGTAATACTTGTTTTGAGTGCTGGTTAATGAGATCTAGGGAGAGAGATGAAAGAAATAGGTTCTCTTTCGTGTTTGCACAAGGATAAAGTGAGGAAAGAAAAAAGAGGCAGTTAATTAGGCAGTTCTTTTCTTATTCAAGACCTTGTTTTGTAGGTTAGGAAATTTAGGGCTTAAAGATTCTTGGCCAATTTCATAACAGAAGTCTATTTTCAAATTGAACTGAGGCCAAAGGTTAGTAAGGAGCATCAATAAGGGAGCTGAAACAGCAGCTTTTTTCCTCAGGCTATTTCGAAAGTCAGAGCACAGCTAAAAATAGGTGTTCGTAATGGCCAGTCCAGT
Organism: Hystrix cristata; assembly: GCA_004026905.1. Taxonomy (NCBI): domain Eukaryota; kingdom Metazoa; phylum Chordata; class Mammalia; order Rodentia; family Hystricidae; genus Hystrix; species Hystrix cristata. Next base: position 40,005 of record PVJO010001415.1, read on the forward strand.
TCTGAGACCAGAGACACATACTCCCTGGTCCTTATGCCTGCTTAGAGCCTCATTTTAACATATGAAGTCTTTTGATACCTCTTAAAAACGCCGAGTCACTTTCTTATTCAACCTTTGCTTTTTGTGTGTGTGTGTGTGTGTGTGTGTGTGGTTGTTGTTGTTGTTGTTGTTCTTGTTTTGCTCACTTGGTTCATAACTGGATTAGAAACAGGTAAAACAAGGACCAAGTGGCTGGGGATTTAGCTCAGTGGTTAGAGTGCTTGCCTCGCAGGCACAAGGCCCTGAGTTTAGTCCCCGCAAAAACAAAAACAAAAGAAAAACAAACAAAACAAAACAAAACAAAAACAAGGACCAAGTGAAGTTTCTGATTCAAAGGAATGAACCGAGAATTAGGTACATGCTCAGTCTTCTCCCATTTGCTCCAAACTCACGAAAAAGAACTGAACGAATACTTATAAAAGTCAAAGGAATTGGAATGTGTTATGTACATGTACCAAATCCACATAAGGAATGTAAACATAATGTACTACAAACATGTACAAAAAATAATAAAAGGAAAGGGATTGGCAGGGGAGGGAAGGAAGAGAAAGGGGAATGAAAAAGGAATTAAGATGTGTGGCATATGTGTACCAACTTGTACAAGGAATGTGAACATTATGTACTACATACATGTATTAATAAACTAAAACAAAAATTTTTAAAATAAAAAAGTAAAATTTAAAGCACAAAAAATAAATGGTAAAAAATTAACCCATAAATATTTTTGAGCTCTGGAAAAGAGAACTGAAATGGCATCCTAATTCAGCTCTAATTCAGCCCAAGAGAAGTGGGGAACGAGAAGGGTTAATCAGAAGCAAAGCCCACTTCATTTTTTTTCTTCCAAACTCAAGCATAGGAAATTCGAAGTCAGCCTAGCTTTACAATCCCGTCTGTGTGCCTTTTGTTTATTGTGACCAAAACATCTGCAAGATTGCAGGAAGAATGCACTCTCCTATCTCCACCTCACCCTGGGACTCTCCCTTTCCCAGCCAGCACCAAGACCCTGACCCTTTTCCTCCCTCTAGTGCCTAGCGTCATTAAAATCCGCTTTGAGTCGGCAACTTCACATCCTCCCAAACTCAGGCAGAGAGACACAGAGATAAATTTAAATGAAGGCCAACACCTGGTATAAACAATTACTTGTTGTATTGCTCAAAGGAATTCCAATTGTAAAATGTAACCACCTTTCCTACTGTATAAAAGCTTTGGTCAAACTGCAGAAAGGCATCGAGAGCTTTTTTTTGCACATGAGTCCCCTCTGGATCACCAGCTATTAATAAAGCAGATTCAATTGGACTCAAATTTGGCTCTTTGTATCTGGGTGGCATCTCCCTCTCGTAGCCAAGTGGGGTGAGAGCAGGCCAGCCTGTGGGCTGGTCCGGCCTTCCACTTCAGAACTCTCTAGAGAATACAGTTAAAAATATTGAGGGAAGAAGAACCTATGGGAAGTAGGTACCGACTTGAAATAGTATTGCTAAGCTAAACTTCTTTAATGGGCCCAGTTGCTGAGAACTTCATAGCTGGTGCCAGGACTTTCACGAAACTACTCCAGGTTCACCCAGTGATCACCTCGCAATCAGGCAACCCTGAGATCAACCTGATGAAAAGCACTGGAGAAGATCCAAATAATGAAAAATACGGCATAAATTTAGCAAGTTTAGGAATCTACATACCATAAAACATGGATAATTAAACAATCAGAAACGATTTTAAAATAAATTCTTTAAACACTCTTTAAAAGATAAAGAATACAGTGAGAACCTTTTAAAATTACAAGAGAAAAAAGAAGTGCTAATGAAACAAGATGTTTTGAAAATTATCATTCAAATTCATAGAACTTAATAACAGTTACTGGAAGACAAACGGACCTTCCTATGTCCTGCAACTATAGACCACAGAGCGCTTCAGGTCAAAGCTCATTGACAAGTTAAACTAGTCAGTGATCCCATCAGACTAAAAATATGGGATAATACTCATTTTGTGACCAGAACTATGTATGATGCTGAACTGTTCTCTAGGTGGCAACTGGACCACACAGCTATGGTTGCTCGGTGGCCACCAAGCACCTGACAGAAGTGCCTAAGCAATGCCTGAAGCATAAATGGTAATAAAATAATTATTTTAAAATTGTTTTGCTAATTTGGTTGAGTTCCTAATGATTTACAAAGCCTAATTCTCTTTGTAAGGATAAGTATTCAACGAGGAAGGGTAGGCCTGAAAGTGAACGCAATGGCTGGTGGAAAAAGGGAAAATGAAGACTGACTGTGGCTAATTCTGGAAAAAAATGCCACAACTGTCATGTCTGACACCTGCCACAGCCCAGAATGTGAGCTTTTGTGTTATAGAACTTCAGCAGCACAGAAAACAGGGACCTGGGCACCTACTCAGTGAGGTCTAGGATGGGCTTTAAGAAGCTGGATACGTGGATTAGAGAGGGAAAGCAAACAAAGACCAGAAATGTGAATCTCATGTCAGTTGAAGCAAGCAAAATATGACAAATTCTTTTTGAAGTGATGTCATAGATTAAATGTTTGTGCCCCAGCTCTAAATTCATTGGCGGAAACCCTAACCTCCCATGTCAGCAGTCAGGAGGTGGACCTTTGGGAAGTAATTAGGTTGCAAGGTGGAATCGTCACAGATGGGATTCATATCCTTATAAAAGCAATCCCAGAGAGTTCGCTTGTCCCCTTCAGGCCACAGAAGGATATAATAAGAAGTTGGCAGTCTACAACCCAGAAGAAGACTTACACCAGAACCCAGACATGCGCTTGTCCCCTTCAGGCCACAGAAGGATATAATAAGAAGTTGGCAGTCTACAACCCAGAAGAAGACTTACACCAGAACCCAGACATGCTGGTATCTTGATTGCAGATTTCCAGTCTCCAGAACTGCCAAAAATAATTTTTTGTTGTTTACAAGATGATCTATCTGTGGTATTTTGTTACAGGTAGATCAGTGGTTAGGTGAGACCACAACTATTCCATTCAATAGGTTGTAAAAGATACAGTGTATAAACTTGTCTTCTCAAATAGGAGTTGCTCAGAATTCTAACATCCTGTTTCCGATTTCTTACCTTCCATTCATTCCTCTCAAGTTAGTCTGGCTGCTAAAAATAGTTTCCCTAAGTCAGTAATAACTGTAGCTTGGCCAAGCCAGTGGACACTTTTTTCTTCATTTTAGCATCATTTCATAAAGTTGAGTGCATCCTCTTTCTTTAGGAAGACACTTTATTCTTTAAATGGAACTGTCATGGACTTTACCCTACCTCTTACGTCAATCTCCTTCGATCCTCCTCTACTACCAGATTTGTAAATACTAGAGTTAGGCTTCATCCTGGACTTCTTCTCTTACTCTAGCTGAGATTGTTGTTCCTACAGTGTTGAACACAACCTGTATGCAAAGCACTCGCACGTTTCTGTTTCCGGCCAAGATTAATTGTCTGCATTCCAGGACTGCTCAGCTGCCCATACACCATTTCCCTTGGATTGTCTCACGGGTATTGCACGCATATTCGGGTTGTATTTCTGATCAGACTCCACTCCCCTTGTCATATCACATTCTGACTTTTTATTAACTCACTTGTTCTGTTTCCTGGTAACCCGATAGTGATACAAAGTCAGCTGTGTCTTTAGGTAGAATTACTTATAAGGAAATCATCCTGGATTTGTAAATTGGATCTGGACTAGGATTGATTCTAATTGCCTGGTGTGAACATATTAATTTTAGCTTTTCTAAATATTGTGATTCTCATAAACGTGCATGTCCTTTCCAAAGGTATGGTGACTACTGCCTGACTAAATGGCCTGCTGAAACACTAGCCTGTTGCACATGTGACCTGAGGCTCTCTTGGGCTATTGGGAGAGTTTTTAATAGAGTTAGCTCTTCAAGACTCCAAGTAGAACGAAGTTGCCAATTATGAGTCATTTGCTTCTTTAGTAGATTTGATACCTAAAATAAAATTGATTCTGTTAATGGAAAACAGAGAAATATGGGAATAAGTTGAGGGACAACTCAATTTCTGAGTCATCTCTGTGATGAGAAGGAGGGGCTGAGTGTTGGAGTGGAATGTGATTGGGTTCTGACTACAACACTGGATTGGCCTGCTGCTGTGATTTGAGAACAGAATAAGCTGCTTCAACTTTTATCACATCCAAGTAACCCCAGTGGCTCATTATATTCTCTCTCTGTCTCTGTCTCTGTCTCTGTCTCTGTCTCTGTCTCTCTCTCCTTCCCATCAATCTTCTGAAACATGATTAGAAACCTCTAAAATACTGTAGAAACAAGGGTAAAAATAGAAATATCAGATCGGTTAATAAGTGAGGCAGTGAGAAGAAATGTACCTATAACCTAGTGTCTCAGAAGGAAAGAAACCACTGTGGTTTCACAGCTCATGCAATAAAGGAGAAAACAACTTGTGAGTGCACATGAAACAGATTGCAGCAACTCAGGAAAGAATTATTACTTTAAAAACGTATTATTTTTCCTCCACCTTTTACAGATTTTTAAAGTAGGAAGAATAATTTCTTGATCTTTAGTAAGATGCTAAAAACAGAAAGGAAGAATGGAAGGAAGGAAGGAAAGAAAGAAGGAGGGGAAGGAAGAGAGGAAGAAAGGTAGGGAAGGAAACCAATTTCAGGTATGTGTTATGCTGTTTCTATAGACTTCTTTAATTTAGGATTCTCTTCTCTTCATTCCTAATGCGTAACACACTTGTGTTCACCTTTTGGTTTTCTCTGCTGTGTCACTTTATGAAGTATGTACCAACACCTAGGTGGGCTACTTTGTTTTAATTTATTTTTCAGTAAATTAATATAATACCAAAATTATTAAATAACTTGATTATTCATTGAATTCTCCACAGTCCAGATAGTTCTGATTCTTTCAGAAAATAACAAACCAATTGTTCCAGAACACAGATTCACACTACTGGGAATAGTCTAAATGCATTTGCTAATAAAATACAAAAAAATAAGCATTTATCACATTGGGAAGCCAGGACTTGTTACAAGCTCTTTGATCAAAGACATAAAACATCTAGGCAGCAACAGCAACAAAAAAGAAAGAAAGAAAGAAAGAAAGAAAGAAAGAAAGAAAGAAAGAAAGAAAGAAAGAAAGAAAGAAAATTCCCGAGTGAAAGAAAGAAAATTCCCAAGTAAAAGATAGCTCCAATCACTTTATATACTCATAAACAAAACCTTTAAAATACTAACTAAATGCAAACCTGTAAGCCACTTGGTGATAGTACATGAAATCCAATTATCAAAGATTTCAAATAAAATCACATTTATAAAACAGAGTACTTCTAATTCTTTCAATTCTTACAGAGTAACAAGGAATCACTGGATAAAACGACTTTTTATAGAAACACATTTAATTTCCTGCTGGCTAAGGACACAATGGCGCTAAAGTAGAAGTTGTACCTAAACTTGAAAAGAGGTAGATCTGATCATGTACATATCAGACGATGAGGAGCACATCGACATGAATTGTACACATCAAAATTAAACTTTGTATCTAAGCACCTCTATTCATCCATATTTTAAAGGGTTTAGATACAGTTCAACGGGAGCAAAAGTGAAGTATGTTAAAATTCAGTCAACAACTGTTGAAAATTAACGGCACGGTCACCAGCAAGGCAGGCACTTGTGTGGTAGAAATGAAAATTTCCTGCCTCTGAAAGCCTTACGAAACGAACAGGAGACAAAGCACCCGGGAACACACATCTTAGTGGAGACTGCAGATCATTACATCTTATTCTGTGTGCATGTATCTTTGTTGGAAAACACGCTCCTGAGATCTCCTTAGTTCTAGTTCCTTTTCTTTCTGCAGCGCATGGGAAGTCCCTTCGCTGGATCTGACTTTGGTGTGCGGCTTCTTCTGACGCTCCATCTTGAGCTCTACCATCGGGTCCTTAAGGAGTTGTGTTTGCGTATGCAGTCATTCTTCCTTCCCTGTCCCTCCGTATCTTAGCAGAACATTCAGTGATGACTGACCCTTAATTAGACCCTTAGTGGAGGTGAGTCTTAAATTGGGTACAAAAGAGAGTTGACACGAATAGGAATGAATCTGACAGGTAGGTTGACAATATTGGCTACAGAAGTGGCACAGAAAGAACATGATGAGACATTGAGGAATTATAGCCTGAAGGTGTCTCTGATGAGATGGAGCAGAACATGCTAGTAAAAAGCACGAGATTACCTTCTACCCTGTTGGCTGCCTTGAAGCCAGGACTATGATTTTTAAAATTAATTTTACAGATTGGATATTTTAGGAATATTTGACATTGATATACTAATGGGGCTTGAGCAGTGTGGTGACATAAACCATGGATTTTATTTATGGGAATTAACCATTTATTTGAAATTAGTAGGATTAACTTGGACTCGTAAGATAGTAATTATTCATTGTGGTGTTATATTTTAGGTTCCAGGTTATGTCAATTAATTTTCACTCCATTTATAGCAGGGAAACCTAATTATAGGGCTTTTAAATAAGTTATCTCACCATATTTATGTGTGTGATTTTTAAATAGCACTTTAGAAATCCTAGAGATTACTTTTTCCTCTTTCTAGTCTGAATACTATTTACATTTGGAAGAACCAAGATAGGAAATCTGCCTAACCTGTTCAAACAGAAAATGACTTGAAGGTATTTTTGCCATCTGTCTTAAGGCAGATGGTCTCTGCAACCTTGAACCAGAGGAAGAGACTTAGAGAAAGGGGAATTACTTAACCGGCCACTGTGTTGTTCTTCTCTTTGGACATTTGAAAGAATAGCTGGCATTCAGGAAAAATATTTTCCTTAGGAATAAAAGGAAGAAAGAAAAGCCATATTCTATGGGAATATCCAAACAAAAAATGCTTTTCATAAAGAAATAAGTTCTAGGAACAGAGTACTCTGAAAAATATTAATATATTGTTAAATTTAGAAGTGCATGGGCTGGGGATTTAGCTCAGTGGTTAGAGTGCTTGCCTTGCAAGCATAAAGCCCTGAGTTCGATCCCAGCACCAAAAAAAAAAAAAAAAAAAAAAAGAAATGTATAGCTACAATGTGTATATGTTTCATATGTTTGCATAACACCCCAATATTTCTGAACAAATTATTTAACAAGGTCTGATAGGTGCTTTTCCCTGTTAAATGTGTTTCTAACTTTCAAAATAAATGCAATTAATTTAAAATAAATATCTTTAAGTTGTTTCCTTCTGTCACTTGTTTTTTAATTTTGGCCCATTCTTTCTGTTTCAGTTTTCATAGTGCTACGAAAAACATTCAGATTTCCAGGAGAGTTTAGCAGTGGTGTGAGATGGCACTACCCTCTGCCCTGGGCACACACTTTAAGTCATGTTACTGTCTGCCACTGGCTCTCAGCACATGATACAATACCTAGCACAAAATCAGCATTCTGTCAATATTTATTAAATTAAAACTATTAAACTTCCTTATTTTTGCCCCAAATTTTGTTTCTCATGGTAGATAACAATTCACATTTGTTATTCATCCTGGTCACATTTCTCCTTGCCTCTTACTCCTACAATTATATTTTTATTAATTCTGATTTTATTTTCAATTTCTTTGATTTCCACCGGGAATTCTCTGGCTCTTCACTATGTCCTTTATTTCTTCTGTATTCAGTTCTTTAATTACTGAATCCCAAAATCTTCAGGTATTTGCTTCATGTGAAAGTGTCTATACTGACCATCCCCTACCCTCTCTGACCTAGCCAAGCTTCACCACTCCTACTTGCTGCTTCTATTTCTTTTTACTTTCTCCCGTATCTACACAATTTCACTTTTATCTATCAATAAGCAGCCCTGTATTTCTCTCACTATATTCTTCATTAGAACTACTGAACATAATTTTTTGCGGGGGGGAATGAGCTGAAATATCGTGGTGTAGAGAAAATGGAAAAGACCCAGTTCTCAGGGCTGTTTTCCTCCCACTGCCCTGTTCTGATGGGTGAACTGTTATATTCTCAGCCTTCACATACATCCGAGGCTGTAGGAGCCCTAACCCCATGGAAAGTTTCTAAACAAACAAAGAAACAAACAAACAGATAAAAGGAGTTTGAAGGGTACTGGTTTGGATACAGACATACTTTTCTGAGAGCAAAGTTCTCTAAAAAATAACAGCTCCTTATTTCTCTTGTCCCCCTGTTCCTTTCCTCCTCCCCCTAAGAAATGGAAGGAAAAAATGGAAACAAAGCTTTTGTAAATAAGGGAGGAGGAGAGTGTGAAGGGAGGGGAGGGCAATGAGAAAAAAAGAAGTGACAGCATATATCATGTACAGGTACAAATCCCCTACGATGAATGTTATCACTATGTACATCTAAAATGTACAATTAAAATAAAAAAATACAACAGTTTGAGTGTCTACCCACTATTGTATCTGAGGCACTGTCATAGGTGCAAATTCCTCAGGGGCGAGCCCTCTTCCTACAGGTGGGCCCTACTGGAAAAGTAACACTCCTGGGTTGCAGTCATATGAGAGGAGTCTGGGGGCTTCCTTGAACAAGACTAAGCTCTAGTGTTTGTTTATTTGATTGACTTGCCAGCTCACATAGAACTGACTATATCTACTATGGCCACTTAGATGTGAATCTTCCTGTAACATTAGTAGCTACTCTTATGGTTGTACTTCCTTTTCTTATCATTAAAAAAAAAATGGAGAGTTCTCAGGCATAGGTGGCTGTCTAATGTGAGGATAAGGACGGATACCAGGCCACGTGGATGTCAACAGCTCCCTAACTTGGTTATACAATGAAACTGAATTATCTAATTTAAGTACTTATAGTGATTTAACTATTTTTCAGGTTTATAAAATGCCAAAACCATTTCCAAAATGTAATTTTTTACAGTAACTTCTTTTGTTACATTGATTCACGCTGGCTGGGTGTGTGTATTTCCCCATTAGCACTAAAGTATTCTCATAAACCACCATGCCTCTAAAAAGAGTAAGAAAACAATAGGAAAGCAATCATCATTAATTTTCTTTATACATTCAAGCGTAATAAAATACCATAGACAGAGTTGCTCTTGTGGTTTGGATCTAAAATATAACCCCAGAGCACATGCGTTCAGAAGTAGGCAATTAAAAAGATCAGATCACAGAGGTGCTTTGCTCACCAGTGGATTAATCCCTGATGAGTTCAAAGCTGAATGTGCTGTTGGGAAGAGAGGCCAGTCATAGGAGACCGTCCACTGGGAAGTAACCTAGAAGGGGCTATTTTATAATTTCAGTGAATTTTCATATGTCCTATTGTAGCAAATTAATGACATGGGACAATGACTGTATGTTTCTGCTTTTCTTGAGACCTTCCTTGTCATACTTGAAAACATGGTAAGAGCAGTTTGGGTTCCTGGAATTCTCCCTGGGGCCTACTACAGGATTGGTAATGGTATTACAGACTTCTGAGAATCGGCTAGGACTGATAATGGTCTTAAAATCCTTTGAGAATCTGCTAGAAACAAATATTCTAGAAGATATAAGCAGATATTTAAAACTAGGCATCTAATCTTTTCATAATGCATGCATCACCTCTTACATGATAGGATTTCACCCTTTCATGTCGAGTTGAATTTTCTGAAGTTTGTGTTGCCGCACTTCAGTATGCATGGCTTGCAGCTAACGTTTCTTTCTTGTTTCCTCCTTTCTTCAGAGATGGTGTGTTAACTTTCACTTCAGGTTTTGGATTCCCCAAGTGCTTTTCAACCACTGGCCCTGAGATTCTCGGCCCTTCTCTGTAGCCTTCTCTGTAGCCTGGCTCATCATCTCAGCTGGGACAGCTTGGACATGTTCTCTGGTATCACTTGCTTGTAGATCATATTTAAACTGAGAAAATGATTGGGCTGTTGACACTGGGAAGAATGAGAATCAAGTCAATAGAAAAATAACTAGAAGACCATGTGTATTAGTTTCCTAGGGTTATTGTAGCAAACTTCCACAAGTTTCCACAAATGACATGGCCTAAAACAACTGAAATGTATGCCTTCTTAGTTCCAGAAGCCAGGGATCTGTAATCAAATGCTAATAGAATTATTTTAGTTTGGATACTCTGAGGAAAAATACTTCTCATGTCTCTGTCTGTGATTCCAGTAGTCGTTTGCAATCCTTGGGGTTCTTTGACTTGTAGTACTTCACTGCAATCTACCTCAGTCATTAGCTGATCTTCTTCCCTAAGTGTCTCTGTGTGTTCACATGGCTTTCTTATAAGGGTATGCCATAGGCAGAATGTTTGGGCCCCCCCAATTTGTATATGGACACCTAGTCACCGATGTGGTAGTAATAGAAAGTAGGCCTTTGGGAGATAATTGGATCATTAAAGTTTGGCCCACATGAATGGGATTAGTACTTGTTATAGTTTGCATTTAGATGTCCCTCTCAAAACCTCATGCTCGTAGGTGGGGCTTTTCAAAACTGGCGGGATCTAGTTGTGTGATACTGGGATTAAGAGTGTGTACTAAATTAGTACACTGACTGGTTTAGCACAGTTGTAGGTGTGGCTGCAGGGATTTACTGAAAATAGAAGACCCACCCTAGGTGTGAGTGGCACTAACTAATAGGTTTGTCACCTGAATGGTGTAAAGGGGAAGTAAAGAAGAAAGGTTCACTGCTTTCTGCTTGCCAGGGCATGGACTATTGGTCTCCTGAGATGTCTCTGTGCCTGTCCACCCTGCCTTGAAAACAGCCGACTGTGGTCTGAAACTTATACGCACTGTGAGCTGAAATAAACCTTTCCTAATTTAACTTTAGGTGTTGGGTATTTTGTCTCAGCAATGAGACAAGTAACTAAAATGGTACTTTAATAAATAAAGGAGACCCCCAGGGTGCTAGCTAGTCCTCTCTACCATGTGAAGACGCAACCAGAAGGTGCCACCTATGACTAGGAAGCAGACCTTCACTAGATCCTAAATGTGTCAACACCTTGGTCTCAGACATCCAGGCCTCCAGATCTATGAAGAATAAACTTCGGCTGTTCAAAATACCAATTTATAGTATTTTGTTATCCTGCCAAAAGAGAACACCAGTTATGGGATCTAGGAATTACCCTAACTCATTGTTGTGTCATCTTAACAAATTACTTTGCAACAACTGTATTTGTAAATAAGGTAACACTCTGAAGTTCCAGATGGACGTAAATTTTGAGAGGATGCTGTTTATTGAATGCAGTACTCCTTGTGATCTGTATCTAGCCTTCAAAGGAATGAAATGTTCTTCTATGTGATGTAGCAGATTTCCTAGAAGAATCAAACCTGTACCAACTAAGATATTTTTCTTTTGCTGATGGAAATACTTGTGGAGAATTGAGTATCTGAAAGATTAAAACACAGAAGTCTAAAAGTCATGATCATAAAACTCTAAAAAGGACACATAATTTTACCCCGGTCCCACAGTTACGAATGAATTGAATCTTCTTATCACCATGTTGGTAAGTGGCGGGATATTGCGGAAGGGCTAGTTGCACGGGGCACTTCACTGGCTTCTCCTCTCTGAGGAGAAGAGATTGGGACAAAAATTCTCCAAGCGCTGAAGTCTGTGCAGAAATAGTTTCTATGTTCTATTGAGGAAATATATTTTAGCACCTATCATATGCTAGATATGCTAGATGCTATGTTAGCTTCTCCATAAAACTTAATTTTTTATTTCTCAAAACAGCCATGTAAGATGTTTACTATAGATAAGACAAAGGTATTAAGAAACCTAATAATATATTCAAGTTAAACAGTGCTAAAAATCACTTAGCCCATATTTAAATTTGCATCCGTCTTTGCTTTTACCATAAAACAGAAGCAAAATTAAGTGAGGAAACTAAGTGCATGTGGACCTATGAAAGGAAAAAGATACCAAGGAAACCGGTTCCCAGAAATCAGATAGAGAAGATACAAACAGGCAATGAATAGAGTAGCAAAACATGTAGCTAAGTGTCTGAGACATTTGTATTAGCTCTTTTATATAAGAATACTAATAGGCTGTGGCAGAAAATAGAAAGACATTCTAGAGAAGTTGAACTTATGGAAAGAGTAGACTGGTGATTCCTAGGGGCTGGGAGATGTGCTGGGATTGGGGTGATGATGGTGAAAGTGTACAAAATTTCATTTAGGTGGGAAGAATAAGTTTAATTGATCTGTTGTACAATATGTACTGTGTAAAATGACTGTAATAATGTGTTGTATACAGACTGTCCCTTAGTTATGATGACTTGGCATATGATATTCAACGTTATGATGGTGTGGAAGTGATATACATTCAGTAAAATCGTGCTTTTAGTTTTGGATTTTCATCTTTTCCCAAGCTTGTGGTATGCAGTACAGTACTCTCTCAGGTTGCTGGGTAGGGGCAGCCAGCCACAGCTTCCAGCCATCCACGTGATTCTGAGGGGAAACAACTAGTCCTTTCTGTATCTTAGAAATATTAAATGCACTTTCGTAAGTATTCTTTTTAGTTTGGCATAATTCCCTAATGTCCATCCCTTTTACATCCCATATCTGTAGTTTATTCTTTACCAACAGCTGTCTGATTACAGTGGGGTGGGTTGTCTGGGATTATAAAAGACCACAAAGAACCTTTTGGAGGTGGTAAATATGTTTATTATTGTGATTGGTCCATAATCTGTGTGTGTATGTGTAGTCAAAACTTATTGTAGATTTACTCCAAATTTGTGCATTGTTAGTCAATTACACCTTAATAAAGCTATTTTTGAAAAATAATAAAATTTAAAAATACATTTCAACTTAAAATATTTTAAACTTAAAATTGGTCATCTGGATGTAATTTCTTTTCAAGTCCAGGAGCATCTGGACTAGAAAGGTGCTAAGACAGTAGATTTTAAATTTTCTCACCACAAATAAATGCTAAGTATATAAAGTAATGCATATTAATTAGCTTGGTTTAGCCATTCCATAATATATAAATTATTTCAAAAGATTTTTTTGTACACCATAAATATACACACTTTTTATTTGTCAATTAAAAAGAAAAAAAGAAAGCAAGAAAATGGAATGGCACCCTGTCGTTGGGGCTAGAGACAGCTGTAGGAGTCTTTTTAAATGTTTGGTTCTAGCTGGGCTTGGCTTCTCTGCTCAGGAAACCCTTAACTATTGTTTAAGTAAATACATCTCTGCCTGCACTGACCTTGAAGTCCCCTATGCAGAGATACTCTTGGGGTAGGATTGGGGGAACTTGAGTGTGCAGTATTGCCTTTGAGTCTATTTTGTGATTTTTTTTTAACTTGGCAGTCATGTTTGATCCCACTTTTTCTCTGTGTGTATTCTCTAGCCTCTGTGGGATGTTGCCTTACAAGGGGTGATCAAAACATATAGTGAATGTTTAATTTTTTTAAATGTAATATCGAAAGTACAAATATATTTCTATTATATGAAATTATGTTTAAAGAGCAAAATAAAAGATAGACAACAGGAAACACAGAAAAATCTTTTCCAGTGGGAAGGGGCCTGAGAGGTGGCAGGAGAGGGAAGAGGGAGAGATGGTGAAGTAAAAAGAATTAAGATGCTTTACATTCATGTACAAATTTCCCACAATTAATGTGATCACTATATACTGCAAACGTGTCTAATAAACTTTTAAAATGTAATACAGTAAAATACATACTGTCATTAATCCCCCTCAAAATAACTTCACTGGCTTCAGACGTACTTAGATGATCATCTTGCCATTTTCTGAAGCAGTTCTGGAAGTTCTCTTTCACGAATGTATAAGATATGATCGAAGCTATAGTAAATGCTGCTACTGAGTGCCATCTAATGGAAGGCAGGCCGGTAGAGTCATTATGGTGTGTCCTCATTCACCTGATATACTGGATAATGATCATAAAAAGCTAATGTTTTGAATCAATTCAAGACACCAATTCAGCAACCACAATACAACTAAAGACACTCATGACAGAAGACCCAGAAACGGACAAGAACAACAGGGTAAGTGTACATGAAGCAACAAGAAGTATTTTGAGGGGGACTATGACAATGTCTCTTTAACTCTAGTGTGTGTGTTTTAAATTTTTAAACATTCACTATATATTTTGATCATAACTCCTAGCTGCAGGTACACAGGTCCCTCATGCTGAGTTTCACATGCTCTGGAGGATAATTGTCTACTAGTTTTAGGTCTGCCAAGGATAAAAGCTCTACAGCCTCTATTTATAAACTTTATCATTTCAAATTTACTTTCTAAATTTAGTGAAAGCTAACCAGCTTCCCTGTGTTTGTGTGTGTGTGTGCGTGTGTGTGTGTGTGTGCATGTGCATGTGTGTGTGTGTAATTCCTAAATCATTTCCCCTTTACTCTTCTTTGGTATTTACTCAGGTTTTGCGCTTTTGAAATCCTGATGGTAGAGAACTAAACAGAATGAAAGGAAATTGGCTCAAACTTGCACAAGCAATTTAATGAGGGACAAGGTCCGCAAAATTCAAATGGAAAGAAAAGTGAGTCAGGGGAGAATAAACTGGGTAGACTAAGCCAGGGCTTCTCAGCCTGCTTTCCCTATTGAGCTCCTTCTGACAACAATATATTAGGGTTTGATTTTATTTCGGTTAGGAAAGTAATTCCCTCAAGAGGAAAGCAAAACCTGGCTAACAGTGTGGCAATCAAAATCTAGCTGCTTCTTAACAAAGCCACAAAATTGTCCTCATCTAAGATCTGGGTAAATATACTACAAGGGTCTGGAAGGCCTTGGGAAGCCTCCAAACCAACAAGGAAACAATATTTTATCTTAGTGTTCAGTGAATCAGCTGATTACCTTGTTTAAAGAAAATCACTATCTGAAAACTCTGGAATAAAATAATAAAGGTGAAAAGAAGAACCCCATGGAAAGCTTGTTCTTAGGGCACAGTTTCTCTTCCATGTCTTTCATTAAGTGAGCTCATCAGGTCTTTTGGTGATCCCCAAGATTAGGAGTTGATACTCAGTGTGAAAGAAAAAAGAGCTCAAGCTGGCATTATGGTGTCTACCTGTAATCCCAGAACTCTAGAAGGCTTAGGCAAGAGGATGGCAAATTCAGCCCAATCTGGACAATTTAACAATTTAGCAAAACCGTGTCTCAAAAATTAAAAGGGATAGGGGTGTAGCACAGTGTGAAGGCCCTGGGTTCAATCCCCAGTTTCAAAAAAATTAATTAATTACAAAATAAAAATAAAACACTCAGTTCTTCCAGACCCAAATTTTACTCTATTTGTCTTTGAAATTGTTTCTCGCATGTTCTTGGCAGTACAGCATGTTTCAAGGAGGCTTTAAACATACCATCTGTAGTATAACACTTATCTATACCCATCTACAAGTGAGCTCATTGATGTCAGGAACATTTTTGTGCTCACATTTCAATAATAGCTACTTAACTATATATTAAACTGAATTTTAAATGCAATCTCACATCCCTTCTTCAAGTGGAGATCTTCTATGACATTCTTCCATATCATCCTATGGCAAAAATTCTAAATGTGTCTAGTAGCATAGAATTCACTGGGTTACAAAACATTCTACATATGTATCCCAGGACCCAAAAACTTACGGAACATATATGTTTTCATTTCTACTTTTAATTGAGATGATTCAAGATCCCTTGAGGTATAGGCAAGCCTCAAGCCTTTGATATTTTAAGAAAAGTCTACTATAAGTAAAACCTTTGTTTCACATGTACCAAAAGAACATTGCTTTCTCAGATTTCATTTTTTTTTTGCCCAAGTTGTACACCAGGGCAACCTACCTCTGACTTGGAGGACACCTTCAGACCAGAGATGAAAATAGCATTGTGCTTTAGTGTCTTAATTCATCAGAGAGAGAGCAAGAGGCCTCAACTCAAGTTTTGCTGATCAGTTTTCTATTCCTTTTTGTCATGTTTTCTGCTTCTGTTTCTCCCAATGTCTGTGCTGCTAGCCCTGTCCTCTTTGCTTCCTAGAGCTCTTTTCTCTTTTCATCTCTATCCACAGAAACTTTTGTTAGAGAAAGAATTAGTTGATGCCTCCAGCCCCTCTCTGAATACCTCCCACAGGAGAATCTGTAAGCGCCATCAGAGGCCACCTGCATACTTAGAAGACCTCTATTTAGAAACATGTCATTAAGAAGGAACTTCTGTGGGGACTTTTAACAAGTGACATGTTCTGGGAAGATGAGAGTGAAATGGGTAAACAGTAAACTTGTTTCTCTCTTTGCTGCTGGAGTGACCTGAAGTATGTTATATAAATCATTTTTTGTTGCTTGGACACTATATCTGATATATACAACATATACAACATATACAGTTTAGAGGGAAGAAATATTTATTTTGGTTCAGAGTTTCAGAGGTTTCAGTCCATGGTTGGCTGGCTCCATGGCAGAAGCATCATCATGGCAGATGGGCATGGCGGAGGAAAGCCGTTCACCTCATGGTCACCAGATGCAAAGGGAGCAAAAGAAGAGCCAGAGACAGATTCTGTATACCTTTCAAAGGCACACCCTCAGTGCCCACTTCCTTCACCTGACTGCATCTCCTGATAGCCCATTCAACTCTGAACTTATCCATAGTGCTCATGATCCAATTGCCTTCTGAAGGCCCCATCTCTGAATACATGAGACTTTAAGGGATATTTTAAATCCAACCATAACATGTTCTTTATGAGAAACCCTCAACTCACTTCTATCAGTGTTGCTGGACTTGTAAAATATGTGTAAACTACTAACCGTTTTCCTGACAGCCACCTTTCCTAGCCACTACCCAGGGAACTTCATTTATAAACTAGTGATGAATAGGAGGTTAAATTTTAATTCTCTGACAATTGAAACTTGCTAATTAAACCTCCATGTACTTTATCTCGGAGACCTTTGAAAAAATAGAGCATAGAAGCTTGTGCAGAGATAATATAACTGCCACCTGGAAGCTTTTGTGTCTAGGATGCTATAAACATTAATTTCTCATTAATTCAGCCTTGAAAGAAAATCAGCAGGTTGTCTGCTGTCCTTCTATCAGTCTGTTACGCAGTGTCTTGCCAGGCCTGTTTTTCATCCTTACTTTCTCCTGGCTCCTCAACATCTTGATTCAGGGGAAGCCAAGCTATAGCCAAGTGTAGGTTTTGAAGCTGGAAGAGAGGAGGGGGTACCCTAGGACAGAATCTGTTTCTTTCCTTTCAGTTTGTTTTCCGCATACTATTTCTGAATGTAGATGTATTTTCTATATTATTGCTCTCTTTCTTCTGCAAAGAAAGCCTTTGATGGCTCCTTTAGAATTAATATGATAAAAATACTCAGTGTCCCTAGCATTTCTCTGGAAGGAGGTCCTAGGCAGTGAGCATCTTCAGCACTTGTGTGTGGCAGATATTATGGTGCCCTGCTCACATTCCCTTGGTACTTCTCATTTCTGTGCTTGCCAAAGCCTTTTTAACCAAGGCCTGAGAGATCCTTAATCACTGACAAGAAGAAACTGATAGTTCAATCGCACAGCCTCCCGGATCCCCAGGGAGAGAGCTGTGAGGCCTGTTGGGTAACATATCCTAGATGTCTCCAGTAGGACGCAGCCCCAGTTCCCACAGCCTGCTTCTTGGTGCACCTTGCGTTAGCTTTTTTCCTTCCCTGTCTCACTTTCACACTGTCCTGCTGGCGCCGCTGGGACCACCTCCCAGAGAAGCTGCCTGCACTGAAATTGTAGCCTCACTGCTTGCTTTGGGATCACCCCAACTAGGCACATTTTAAATTTCGAACAGAAAGCTCTATGGGAAGAGATGGAGGAGGTCCCACCAAAAGTAATGGGGACCTCACTTTGCGCCCGTCACTGAGTCGGCAGTGGGCTTACCGGCCATCCTCACAGAAAACGTTTCAGGACACATCAGTGTGGGTACAGATTTAGTAAGCAGTTAGATAGTAAGAGGAAAGAAAGCAATGCCATCTAAAGTAAGTGCAGGGGCACATTCTGATGATTCTGATGCAGGGTTCAGGGGACTGGCCCATTCACAACCGCAAGGAGGCCGGCTCTTGAGGGTTAGCTGAGCTGGGACAGGGTCTGGCTGATCGCTGTCTCAGTTCCAGTATCCGTCGCTCTGGAGGAATTCTTAGGACTTGAGCAGCGATTTGATTCTCATGACCGCTCTTGCTTGGGGGGGCACCTGAGCATGGGTCAGCGTGGGGCAGTTGTTTCTGCCCCGGGGGAGGTGATCTCCAAATGGGGTGGTCTGCAAGGCTCTGCTTTTCCTGGAGTCCGAAGTGACTGCACTAACATCCTTCTAGGCATCATTCGAGGAGGATCTGAAAGTGGATATGCAAACTGGAAATTGAGAATCTTTGAAAAATCACTTTAGTTTCTCTTATCTTGGTATCCTCAGTCTTGAAGGGGGATGAGATAGACTAGATAAATTTCGGACTAATAAGCCCTGCAATACAGACACTCCTTGAGTGACTAGCATGCCTGCAAGCAAAGCTGAACCGGGATCTATCCCAAAGTTTCAAGATAGTAAGAGAGACACACACACACAAACTGAATTTCCTTGTCTCCTTTCTGCTAATCTTTAGTTCTTCTCTCCTACCTCTGTGTCACTGATAATAACAGAAAAATCTGTATATAGTTCAGAAAATTGGAAAACTACCTGGAAATTGTACTAGGGCCTATGCTTTAAGGTTTCTGCTTTTAAATTTCACACATTCAATCTTGTTTAGTTATTCATTTAAAATTTTTCTGATAGCTGATGTAAGAGGCATTAATGCAAATTGCTACAAGGCTATCAGTAATTGTAAAATATCTTTTTGTATTTCTGATATTATTAGATTGTACCATTGATGAGAGTTGGAACATCCATAAAAAAGTTAAAAGATCAGAGAAAATGTTCAAGAATCTCGAAATAAATGACGAAGTATAAGATGAAAATAGAAACAATATTTATGGTAAGATTTCAGAGAGAAAGACACAGATACGAAAAATATCTTGGAAAATATGGTGAGGATCCATTAGGAATAGAAACAAACCTTCATGAGTATAAAAAGGAGGTGTGCGTTCATATTTAGCAAAATGGAGAATTCTTTCATGAGAACATTGAAATTAAAAATGTGTAGGTATAATGTCTCCAGTTTTATTTCTTTATTTTTGCAGCGCTAGAGATCAGCCAGGGACTTGCACCTGCTAGGCAAGTCCTTTATCACTGAGCTACATCCCCTGCTCCTGCCCCTAGTTTCAGAAGAATGTCAAGTTAAACCGTTTGAGAGATGAATACTATTTTTCTTTTCTTTTTTAAAGCAAGGTAGTAGCAGTCATTCATTCTCTCAGTCATCCATTCATTAACTACACACCATGATTTTCTTCTGTTTAGAGACATGCACTGGTTTTTGAAACTCGGTGAAGGAGGAGGAAGAGAAAGAAAAAATGATGACTCTGAAGTTAAATAATTGAAAAATTCAGAAAATAAGAACGGAGAACTGTGGTTGGTTTGGACAAATCATGTATTTACTTTTTCAGTAACTTTTCTGGGAGAGTTTAAGTTGGGCCACAATGAACCTGTACGCCAATCCCGTACGGTTTCACAGCGTGAGTGGGCATACATGTCGCTTTACCCTCTGATTCTATCCATTCTCTTAAATACTTTCCGAAAACCTAATTGATGCCAAGTCCCAAGACATTTTCAAAGGATTACATGGTTGCTTAGGGGCCAGATTAGGATGTGGGACGTTAGAAGGCTCCAGCTGAAGTAAATCTGTCTTGTGCTGGGCCTCAGATCTTTCCTGTTCAAGGGTGGGTTGTTGCTAGTTCTTTCATCTTTCTCAGCTTGTTGACGTTAATAGTGTTTTCTAATTTGAATCAGCTCTTCAGGCTTCATGAGCAATGGGAGAAATGGGTTCTAGGTGCCAGTCAAGGGCACCTAGTCAGATGCATGGATCCCACAAAACTTTTGAATGTTTTGGTCCTGGAGACCCAGGAAAATATCATCTATACAGATGATTTTCTAATTTTTTATGGCATTCAGAGCTATAATGGGGCTCTCAGTTACCGCCGTGCTAGGGCCGGAGGACAGGATTCTCTCCCTATTCTCTTTGTCCCCCATAATTTTGGTGTGTGGTGACTGGTGGTATTTGCGCTGTTACATTGCACGTCAACCGATAACAGGCAGAGTGCTTCTGAGTCTACATTTAATTTATTCATGGCACAGCATGTGGGCAGATTATGATGGCAGGTTAATGGGATTTGCCTTAATGGGATAACTGTTTGCCTCCCAGGTCTGGAGGTTTACACTACTTTTATTTGTCAGTCTTACCTAAGCAGTTTTATGAAGGAATTGCAACTTTATGCTGACATATTATCAGGTCCATTTGCAGAGAGAAACAGGTGTTACGGCTTCCTTCTCCTGCTCTATTCTTTGGGCTG
Organism: Hystrix cristata; assembly: GCA_004026905.1. Classification (NCBI taxonomy): domain Eukaryota; kingdom Metazoa; phylum Chordata; class Mammalia; order Rodentia; family Hystricidae; genus Hystrix; species Hystrix cristata. The sequence goes on from PVJO010001415.1 coordinate 60,366, forward strand.
TTTCGAGTTTCTGTTCTCCCTCTAATCTTGCCAATTAGATGCAACAGCTCCTGGAGCTCACTATGTAGTTTAGATGATGAGCATATTGAAATATCGTTATTCTATGGAATTGCATCTTACTTCCAGCATGCTACTGTCAAACCAGGTCCACAAGCCCTTCTGTACAGTACCCCCAACTCCCACAGCTTTCCTTTCTCCTTCCCTCTTTCCTTTAATCCAACAATATTTAGGATCCAGGAAATACATATGAAAACCTGACACCTCCCAAGGAGAGGAATATTGTCAAGATACTTGGTCTTGGTTTTTAAAATATTTGGTCTTTTTTTTCCCTCAAAATTTTTTTTTCTATCCACTTCGATTACCACTGAATCTTTCGCCCTAGCTAATGACTATGTCTTTTCCAGTCTGCCTTTTTGGTAACTTATTAATTCTTAGCAAAGAGAAGAAAAGGGCAGTGGCTCTATTAACACAACCAAATTGATTCATAATCAGACATGAACCAGGAACTGGGTAAGAGTTTTACAAGCATTAAAGGTTAATAGAACCGTTCTCCAGCCTAATTTCCAAACCAACCTGCATGAGATTTTCTGACCTCCACCCCCAGATATACACCCATTACATAAGGGCTTTTGGCATGGGTGGCATGTAGGTGGGAGTTATTTCTGCACATTAATAGCTTTCTCAACTATTGAACAATTATTGCAACACCTTTACATGTAGCCCCAGCTAGGTTCAGAATAAAGCAATTATACAGTTAATTTAGCATTTATCTGGAAGATTGGCATCCAAGTTAAAAAGCTTATTCAGTTGAAACCAACATTTGTTCATTCCATGGGGATTTTTACACAAGCTCTATTTGACAGGGTGAAACACCCAAGTGAGGCTTTCTTTCGGAGTTGACTAGTTGGGTCAAATCACAGCCCAGTCAGTTTTTAAATGAACAATCTGTTGGATAAAAGCCATGCTTTCCATTACCAAGTAAATGTTTTGTTATGAATGTTACTGGTTGATCGGTCCTTCAAAATCAGAGAGACTTTAAGACAGCCTCTAGTCTAGATCGTAATTCACTGGTGAGAAGGGACCAAACAGTGGTGCTCCCCACCCCACCCACGGGTACAATATTCTCTGATTACTCTGAATCATCATTTCACCTTCTTCTCTATCCCTCCACTGTACTCTATGCTACATTTTACTTTTTAGAGACTTTATTTCATTTATGTCTTCTTCAGAGAAGACTCTGATATCCCATTTTAGAGAAGGAATTGAAGAATTCTCTCCTTACTAATATTTAAGCTTTGCTTCCTAGTGAGGAGAATCATTGGCATTATGATACTCGAATCCCATGATACTTGAATAATTCTTTACCCTGTAAATGGTCCAACTGCTGTCACTTGAGGTGCATTTGAGGTGTGATACAGTTTTCCTTTGACACTCTGTGTCAAAGGAAAGTGTCCTTATGCCACTAAGGACGTCTTAATCAGCATAATTCCTGTTACCGGAACACAGGTGATCTGACTTATGTGTCCTTCCTTAGTGAGAGACCCTGAACACTGAATGTAATAAATTGGTACTTGAAAATAGTCCATCACCAGGAATTACTTCTTGTAATGCAATAAACCAGCTTTGTTGTAAATTCGGTTGGCAGGATTCTCAAAGTCACAAATCGAAAATGACCTTCCCCCTTGTTGACAGTGCTCAGTGCTTAATATTAAAAAAGTTTCTCCTTAGAGCCATGGATTTGGATTTTCATTAATGGAGAACATTTTTCCTGGGGCTGTTTCCAGAGAGCATGCTGCACATTTATATATTATTACTAGCTGTCTGTATTGACAAAAGTGTATCAAATAAGTGCTACTTTTCACTTCAAGAATATGAGCCAATTATTATTTCCCTTCCCCAATTTTTCTTTTTAAAAATGGAATGCTCAATAGTGCTCTGACAATTAATTGCCAAAAGAAACACTCATACCAACAGTTCACTATATGCTATCATAATTTTAAAAAAAGTCTACCACATCCTAATAAAATAACTTCGGTGCAGCTTTGCTAAGAGCAATTTCCTTTTTTCTCTTCGCTTTGATGCACAAATGGTTAATAGGCTTCAGCCTGTGTAGCTCTTTAAGATGGAATTGGTCTTTTGATCATTCATTTTTATCAACATCATTAGCCATAGCTATAAAACTACTACTTAAAATGTGTACTGTCTTATTAATTCATGAACTAGCTTTTCAGCATGCATTTCACCTTAACTGGTATGATAAGATCTGAGTCATTTGTTTAAGGAATAAGGACAAAATAAGAATTGGGCTTATATTTCAGCAGGAGGGATTTAGTTCAATTACAGATAAACATGCTGTTCTTGGCAGACAAAGTTGATGTTCCTGCCCAGGTAAGAGATACTGGCTGATGCTATCTGAGAACTATTGAATGAGTCCTCTAACCAACCAAAAATTTGACTCTACTTGTTTCTCCTGATACTTGAAGTATTGTCATTAGGATTTCATCCCTTCGATTCTATTTTTGTCATTCTCAGACAAAATTGATTACAATATTATTACTCCTAAGAAAGCATGAAAATAAATAAGAGTCTTGGGGACGTGTCAGAAGAAACTCTAACCTGTGGGAGGTATCCATGTTTTTAGTAGGAGACATACTTAAAATATGAAACAAATAACCTAAAGAGTGTTCTTTGAGAAAAATCACCACTGTTCAGTTCTCATTAAGGTCACCAGTTTTAGGGTAGATTTTAATGAAAGATACTGACCTAGAGATGAGCTACAAACCCTAAGAAGAAAATAAATCCACAGAATGATTTGTACTTCACTAATTTTCTCATTTAAAGAATACTTCGAATAATTGAACTAGGAGGGGAAAAAAATAAATTCCAACTTTCTATCCCCAAAATATCTGAGAAAGATTTTCCAAACAGAACAGGGTTAAAAGAAAAACAGTAAAGATGTCAAATAATAAACATGGAATCTCAGACAAATCTATTTTAAGCAGAGTCACAGGCTGGCCTAGTACTTACACATGGGTTTGGTCTGTCATACTTCAGCCAACCTGCTCTGAAATGTTTGTCAAAAATGGAAATCATTTTGTTTTATGAAAAAATTCCACATTTCCTTAAAGAGAAGACATAGTTCGGATAGCTTCCCTCAGACTGTGCAACATTTTCAACATTCTTGCCAAATGTTGGTGCTGTGTTTCCACACCCCAGCTGTGCAGCGACAAGAACTGAATGCTTAGTAAGTTTAAGGCCCTGTATTGACTGATTATATATTGTATATGTTTTTATATACATGTGTGTGTGTGTGTGTGTGTGTGTGTGTGTGTGTATAAACTACAGGCTGAGCCTCCTTCATTTGAAAATCTGAAGCTCAAACTCATGCAAAATCTGACACTTCTGGATCTCCAGTTTTGCACAATAAATAGAAAATTGCACGCCAAGGAATTTTGTTTCACACACAAAAATCACTAAAATATCTTACGAAGTACCCTCAGATTATGTATATATGACACATAAGTTTTGTGTTTAGGTTTGCGTGCCATTCATAAGAGATCTCATTATAGTCAGTCCTCTTTCAATGGTGTGATACATTTGAGAATAATCGTTGGACAATTTCATTATTGCGTGGCCATCATAGAGTGTATTGTGGGTTCTTTACACCAGCATCACCCCAAACATGTGAGTAATGCATTGTGCTATGACATCTAAACAGCTATGATGTCACTAGGCAAAAGGAACTTCTCAACTCTCTTACAATCTGAGGGGGTCACCATCGTGTATAATGCCTGCTGTTGAGCAAGAGGTAATTACGCAGCACATGGCTGTATATGTATCCAAATATTCCAAAATCTGGAAAAAGTCTGAAATTTGAAACACTTCTGGCAATTATTGTTTTTCCATATATAGGATGGTTTATATTTCAACATGTCCCTGCCGAGCAAGCAAGGTTCTAGCACTGAGTTGGAAGGAGAGAAGCAATGTTATATAGGCAAGTGGTAAACTTTACAACAGCCAGGAATGAAAACAGTCTTCTGTCAGTTTGTCCTTAGCAACATTGTTTTTTATGGACAAATTTCATTCATGGTCCACACAATAAATTAAGCTGTGCTCTGGGTGGCTCAGAATTGGTGCGTGATTCCTGGGGAGCCATTAGGTTTCCTTTCTGTGGAAACAGAACATTAGGAAGCATCCCTGAGCATCGCTGTAAAATGGCCAACAGTGCTTTTCGTTTTTATATTGCTAATGACTGGGGCTTTCCTGCATTAAAACAAACAACCTCAAAATTTACCTTATAAATGAATTTTGATAGTTACAAGAATTAACACATGTAACACTTCTCTTTTTTGGTCTCTTTATCACGGAAGAAACATTTGAATGATCACCTAGATTTTTTTTATATTCTGATTCTAGTTGACATAGATTGCTTTGGAAGTTTCTTTTCTAATCAGAGGGTCAGTGCTAAACGGGTTCTGAAGCACACCACCTAGTTAATCAACGTGGGTATTTCTAGTAGAAAGAATTTCACAGGAGTTAGCATGCTACTTGTGTTGCCTTTTCTTCATTAATTTAGGTGAATTGATTAAGCTGCCAAAATAAGAAGCCCGATACTTAGAGGTGAGTGATTTAATTTACCTCTCACCTAAAAATCAGACACGAATGTTCTAAACTGATAGCAGCTCTGCTCTCTACAGACTCTCAGGGAATGGGATTTAGCATCGCTTTCTTTAGTGGCCATCTTTCCAGCCCCCTTAAGGCAGAACAAACTGAAGCCTAGCCTATTTTACTTTTATATTTTTTTAAAATTCTGGCTAAGAATGTTTTCCCAAGAAAAAGAAGAAAAAATTGTACGCATTACCTTCCTCATATTCCAATGAGAAGCACTAAACATGGCTGCAGATGAGGCCAAGTGTCAAGGAAGAAGAAAAAACTGGATTTGGGCCAATAGCTAGCTGTATTTATCACACATTTTGATACACAGTAGTCTTTGTTATTCCACACTTTGCTCCTCATAATCCAGTCTCCACCAAAGCAAAGCTGACTTTTGAAAAAGTGAATTAGTTCATGCTACTCTTCTGATCCAAACTGTCCAATAGCTTCCTGTAACACTTGAATGAAGTTGGCCAAACGTGACCTCTCTCTGGCTGAGGGCTCCTCCCTACTTCCACCCTCTCTAGTCTTGCCCCAGTTGGGTTCAGGCGCATCAGCTTCTTTCTAGTTCTTGAGCCTACCAAGCTCTTTTCTCACTTTGGTGTGTGTGAGTTTGCTGTGTTGTAGGCACCCCGAGATGCTCACACTCATGCTTCTTTCCTTCATTTCAGTTACTCCCCAAATGTCACCTTTATGAGAAGGCGATCTCCAACCATTTTCCTGGCTAGCAGTTGTTATCACAAGACTGTCCACTGTGTTTTCTGGAACAGCCTTCTTTTGTGCATTTACTTATTTAAGGCGTTTACTTATTTGCTAAGTGTCCATCACCACTTCTTCGAATTAAAGGTCACTGTAGCCAGAGCCTTCCTCCAGCTGGTTCGTTCCTCCGCCCCCGTCCACAGCCCTTTCCAGCAGGCCTGATGGCTCAGGAGCCCGTCTCTCTCTGGCATGTGTAGTGGCTTATCACTGTATTTAGACTGTAAGCTCTGTAAAGACAGGGGTGATGTCTTCTAGTTTGTCTCTTTAAATTTCCACTAAGATAAGCTTATTAAATGAATGACAAAGGGGAAGAAATATAGAACGATAAAAGTGAAAAGGGACCAGTGGAAGCTAACTTTTCTGTCAGAAGTTCAAATTTTCCCTCCTCTCTCTCTCTCTCTGTGTCTCTCTGAGAGTCTTTAAACAGCCCAGCCTGTATGATACTTAAGTAAAAGAGAGTTCAGAAATAATTAAGGGATGATTTTTAAAAATCTGTAGTTTTCCCTCGACTCTACTAAGTATCTGAAAGTATGGAATAATAAATGAAATAACTGAATTTTATTTGAATTATATAAATGAGTTATTTTGATTTCAATTTTTGCAAAATCTATTCTGAAGTGGATTTATATCTTTTGTCCAGAAGCCCACAGGTATGTGAAATAATTTTCTGCTTTTTGCAAGCTCTGAATTTGACCTCTCTGCTTTCTTGCCATGCACCTGATAAGTGTTTAGTTTTGTAGAATTATGAGTACTTATCAAGTGGGTGATATTTGAGGCCTGCAAATGTTGAAATTTTTTTAAAAGAAACCTGCTGATGCTATTGCAATGAGGTGCTTAAAAAGAACTTTTGAAATAATTCACCAATAGCAATAGCTAAAATTTATTGAACATATTAAGTAGCACAGTCTGAACTAATCTTGTGGGTGTAATTCAACTATTTCAGCAATAGTTTAAAAATGCTTGAAGTAGTTAGTAGTCTTGATTGCTTGAAGATGAAGCAATCAAGACTTAGAGACATTAAGTAATTTGCAAAAAAAAACCCAAACCATACAAATAATAAGACAAGATCCAAATCCAACTCAATCTTAATGCAGAGTCCATTCTTTTAAGGAACATTAATTGCCTTGAATTTTAAGTATTTACAAGAATAGTGTTTAGTGATACATAGGATAGGAAATGCCATACTAGATAATTATGAATGTACCTTTCAGGGTTGACATTTATGAATTAGCTAGGTATAAAATTCAAACTCTATTCGGCCATCTTGTCAGAATGGGTGCCTAACCAATGTGGATGGAGATGGCTGGTACATCTTACCTGGTAGGTGCTTTCCGAATATCTGTCTGACCCCGGCTACTGTCAATATTTTCACCCTTCTCAGAGGATATACCACGCACCTTTTGGCCTAAATAATGGTTAAGATTCAGTGGTCTGTCCAGGCCTTCGGGTACAGAGACACCATCCAGCGGTGACGTACAAGTGACATCAAAAGGCATGGAGCCGCAAAGGGTGCTGTCAAGCATAATGTGACATGGTGACCCCTGCTTCTTCATGAGAGAAGAGTTTCCCTTCTCTTATAAACTTTTTTAAGAACCTCAGCATCTTTAGTCTCCATAAATGTTATTTTCCAAACTTTATCTAGTGCTTTGAAACTTATTTTGCAATGGAATTATTACTTTTACTAAGTATTAGTTTTCCACCAACAGCCTGTGATTATTGTTTTTGGAAGTCCTATCTAACCTAAAATGCCTTTCCCACATGCCCCCCACCCCCTTCTTTCTGCCTATTTTCACATATGAGGAAATTCAGAGAGACCAGAGGACTTTTCCAGAATTTCTCAGGATAAGAGCTGAGATTTGAACTGAAAATCTTTATCATCTCTTCTGGGGCTTTCCTACGATATCCCTCCGCTTGCTCACCACAGCAGCCCTGGGGCCACATGAGAGGCACCCAGTGAAGTGCAAACATCAGGTCGTAAAAACAGATACTAATCTTGGGTTTCAAAGGAAGGCTGACACTTTTTTTTTTCATACTCTGATTCCCCTAAGGATATTCAGCAAAGATCACTTATAATAACCAAGACTTGGAAAGTACTATCGATCAATGTGGGATTAGTCACATAAATTATGGTACTGTCGCACAGTGGCTTCCACCATTTTCATAAAAGTGATGACAGATTTATACATTTGTTGAAATGGGGGAATTCTCAAGGCATATAAAAAGTATAAATTCAAGTTATAAATAGTATTCTCAGTATAACATTTAATACCATATGTAGCCAGGTATCATCACTCATGCCTGTAATTCCAGCACTCTGGAGGCTGAGGCAGGAGAATTGCCCTGAGTTTGAGGCTAGCCCGGACTACATAGTGAGTTCCTGGTCAGCCTGAACCACATAGTGAGACCCTGTGTCAAACAAAAAAACAAAAACAAAAACAAAACCCCCCCCTCATATGTGTATATGTTTGTACACGTGAATGCATGTGTGTATGCAAAGAAAAGAAGAATCCTACCTACCAAAATACCAATACATGATTTCTCTGAATGGTGGTATCATATGTAATTTTTAATTTTCTTCTTATACTGCTTATACTGCTCAAAATTTTAATGAGTGTGTGTAGCATTAAAATTAAGGAGAAAAATCATGAAGCTATTTTTTTATTTGTAAATCAAAACATTTTCTTTTCTATAAATTCCAGTCCCACCTTGTATTTCCTAGTACTCCACATCTCTGCTAAACTAGCTCTAGGCACGAGCACCCAAGTCCTTTGGAGACATGCCTTCCAGCCTTTATTTGCACAAGGCTCACTTTTGTCCTGGTTCTTATTAATCTGCCTCCTATTTTTCTACTTAACGCCTGCCCCTCCCTTTTCACCCATCGACATTCTATTTTTTCAAGATTCGAGCTTCTTCCTGAATGATTCAGATGCATGCTACCTGGAAATCCTACCAGTCATGTTCTTATTCTGCTTCTATAAGATGCCACATCACAGGGCTGGTCACAGGCCATCTACGCCCACTGTTCCCTGCATGTTGCTGAAGGAATGAGGGAGAGTAAAGCTTGGTCTGCAGTCTGGTCAGCAAGGCTGGCTTCATGCTCTTACGTAGAACAGATTCTTCCGTTATCGTGCTAGTTGGAATTATCCCAAGGAGGGGGATCTTTGGATTGCTGTCGTATCCTCAGCACCCCGTTCAGTGTCTAGCACGTAGAAGGTGCTCAATACATAATTTACTGAGTGAATGAATGAATGAATGAATGACCGGTCAAGTTGAGTTTCCCACATTACCAACAGAACTCAAAGCCAGGGTGCTCTGAAATAGAGCAACCTGAGTGGAAGCCACCAGAGGAAATTGAAATAAGCAAAGAACCGGGAGGGTTCACAGCTCACAGCCTTCGGCACACAGCTCCGGGGGTCTTCATCAGCTGCTGCTTGAGCATCTCGGCTGCTCCCTCCCGCCGAGGACTAGAAGAGCGGCTCCGGGGTGCCCCTGACCACGCACTCGCAGCGTGTGCCGCCCCTGCTGAAGCACTCCATCTCATTGGCTCCATCCGGTCATACCACATCACAGCTACACAAGCAGCCCGTTCTTTTCCCTTCCCACCCCTAGGCTTTTGAGCAAAGGAGATTAGACAAGGGGAAAAATATCGTTACCTCAAGGGAGAGGAGTCATTTTATGTTTTTGTTTCTGTGCATTGAATTGATTCACGGGTTTTAATGTATTACTTGATACTGCAGCCATTTTTCTGTGCACTGTGAAAGTGCTAATAGATGAACTGAGATGAGCGAAGCTGGAATTATTCCACTTTAATCCTTCTTAGGATGGGCGTTTTATTTCTTCAGTCATCTTTGTGAGTCAGTAATGGAAGAAACACTTCAGCAGCAAAAGCTCAGGTCTCATTTTTCCTGTGTCCAAGTAAACATGGAAAAAAATCTATAAAGTTGCTCTCAGAGGTTGCTAAGAAATTAATCTGGCTGCTTGCATCTCCAGACAGTGGTAAGAAATGTTTTGGCGATGATTGAGTGTGACACTTGATAATAGATTTGGTGGCGAGAGGCAGTGGCAGTGTTTTCTTCAGGCTTCTTCTTCAGCAGTACTGAAGTACCCCAGGGGGTGGGGGCAAGGCAGGAGGGAGGGCCATAAGTACCTCTGAATACAGAGAGGCTCCGTCCGTTCCAGGCGATGGTCCCCCGGACCTCCTGGGAGGAATCAGGTGGCTGTGATTATTTTCACTGAAGGAGCAGGTTCTGAGGCACCGAGGAGGTAAGCTAAGTGGCTGAGTAGCAGAGTCCAGATCTCATCCTGGACGGATTCCGGCAGAGGAGCAGCCAGGGAGGCACCGAGGGCAGCTGTTGCCCTGCGTGTTACCACCGAGCCGCCAGGTGCAGGCTGATGGGACAGCGCTCCAGGGGTGCGGCGTTCTGGCTCAGCCTGCGCGTTAGCTCACTGCTCACTGCTCGGGGACACTGAAAATAAGGTCAAGTTTCTTTTGACCAGAAAATGGTCTGGACTAAGAGGAAACTACACGAAGCCGGAGTGAGATGTGGCCCAAGTAGGCAGTCCTTTGTCCTTTCCTGGGAAAAGAAATAGTGCATCGGATAACATGTCATTACAATAAAAATATCAAGAAAACTAGAAGAGCATGGTGAACTACTGCAGGCAAAACAACTGATTAACTACATTTTTTTTTCATTTACTAGGCATACCATTATGTCAAAATAAACAAATTCTTCTTGCCATCTTTATTTACTAGGCAAATACCTATTATGCAGTTGACTACCAGGGGTTCTACTGGGCGCCCAGGCGCTACATCCGTGCTGGCTTCCTGCTCAGAATTTCTTTCTGGCAGATTGTACTTAGGGAGAGACAGTTTTAAAGTAATTTCTGGGGGAGCAGAAATTTGAAAAATGACATGCAGTTTGTCACTAAAATTTTAAAAAACCTGTCAAATAACCAATTAACAACCTCACTCAACTCCTTTCCTCCCTCCTTCCCTTCCTTCCTTCCCTCCTTCCTTCCTTCCCTCCTTCCTTCCTTCCCTCCTTCCTTTCCCTCCCCTCTCTTCCATTTACCTCCTACTTTTCTTTATCCCTTGAACAAATCTGTACTGTATACCACAAAACAATGGTAGTCAAAGAAATGAGAGGTTTTCGGCTTTGAAAACCTTGCCAAATTTAACAATTGGTATATTCAGAAAGAAGTTCCTCTACTGTTGCATAAGTATGGCAATTGCTTTTTCTGCATTGAAATATGTTTTATTTTGAATCACATAGTGAGAGATGGAGGCCTATAGTATTACTCAAGATAGAAGGCTTCTAAACATCTTAATCTGGTTTGGATTATAAAGCTAATTTACACAATTTTACAGCATCCAGTGGCAGAAATCCAGGGAAACTTGTGTTCCTTGTGAGTGGACGTAAGGTAGTTGGAAAAGAACCTGTGGTCTCCCAGACAAAGGACCTCTCACCTATACTTGATTTTCTGTGTGCTCTGGTCTCTTTTCCTCACTGATTGGCTTCTCTTGGCGTGGGCTGTTCTATCTACAACAAAGTTCATGAAACACTTGTCGGAAAGCGCCTGGATACTAGATGTAATCATAATGCTATTGCCCTCTCACACTGCTAGAAATAATGTCATCTGAGTTCTGAACTAACTGCTTTAACCTCCAAAGGCCTTGTCTCTATGAGAGATTTCTAAGGAATGGTTCAGCAAGACAGCTTGGGTCAGTGAGACCTCCTTCTGTGGTTTTTAACATAAAATACTCTACATTATTCTGTAAACAATCAGATAAAATGGGCAATTGGATTTTGTTCTGTTGCTTTTCTTTTTGAATGAAGAACCAAAAGGTACTATATAGAGACGTGCAGATGGCCATTTGCTGTAACATGTAGAGAATATTTCCCTTGCAAGTCACACTGCATAATTCCTAGACCTTCTCTATAAAATGATCTATCTGAGGCTGAGTGTGGTGGCGTGCGCCTGTAATGTCAGCACTCGGGTGGCTGAGGCAGGAGGATGGCTGTGAGTTCGAGGCCAGTCTGGGTTATATAATGAGTTCAAAGCCAGCCTGAACTACACAGTGAGACCCTGCCTACCAAAAAAAAAAAAAAAAATCTACTTTGGCAGGAAAATTTAGGAAAATTTAATATAAACTCATCATGAAAGCAATAGATGTATTAATAAATCTGTAAGTTAATGCAGAAGTCACCAGTAGGTGAAGTGCAAGCATTTTGAAGTATAAATATCAAGAATTTTGTGTACTCCATGTATTTTTCACTTTTTCAGTCCTTTCCCACACTTTCTCTTGTATACTCAGAGGAGTGTATAGAAATAACTCTTTTTCTCATTCCTTATTAACCCAGAGAATAAGCCGGTATTACTGTCTGTAGCAATTTTCGATTAAACAAAATTTTAAGTAAGAGCCCTGTGGATTTCAAGCTTGATCACTGACAAAGGACATCCCCTGCCTGGCTCTAGGTTGATGACCTCGGCCTGGAGAATTGCCACGCTCCTCTCTAATTCCCAGAAGAAGGCTTTTAGCACCATCCAAGGGACTCTTGCAGTCACACCGTGAAAGAATTCTTTTCTTTTGGGTTTCCAGGTGAAAACAGTATGTTCAGACACCCTGTAGTGGATAACCAGTTGGTCAGCTCCCTGCTGAGGGAAAAACAGATGTTTCTAGAGCGAGTTTGGATAACAGGCAGATGGAAGCGTCTTAATGGGCTCTGGGAACAGAACCTTATTTTCCTTTTTCATTGTAACTTGACTGTTATCTTTTAACTTGGAAATAAGTGAAATGTGATTTTATGTTTTATTTCAATACTTTTGGATAGTTTATATTCTCAAATTGTGATGGTCCCAGGTAATAGAGTGGGCTACCTGAGAGTGTCCAAGAAAGAGACAAGGAAGGAACAAGTGAGTGATTTCCTTGCACTTACCACACACCAGGTCAGAGAATCTTCTCATAATCTCTTTAGCTCTGAACAGATGAAGGTCCAAGTAGAAAGGCAAGTATAAATCCGACTATATTTGTGAAGCTTTCTGTGTATTTCCTAAAATTTCCCTGCTACATACAGCCAGGATAGCAGAAGATGTGGAATTTTCTGCTGTTGCAAAGTGCAGCTATTTTCAATAAATTGAGTTAGTGTTGTTTCCATATTTAACCCTGGAAAATTACAGACAGGCCAAGTCTTTGTGATTTCATACTTTGGTTTGATTTGTAATCTAATCTTCCCAGAGTTCCCAGCAATTATTTAATTCCCTTTAATTTAGCAAACATCTCTTGGGTTCATTATTCTCTCAAGGAAAGCAAATTAATTGGATACATATTTACTTTATTTACAAATAGTTACATGACATTTACCATTTGCCAAAATGGTGGTTTTTTACAAATGTAATTTATTTAATTCATAACAGCTCTGAGGGGTAAGCACTGTTATTATTACTGTGATATAAATGGGCAACTAAAACGCAGAGACAGTGAGTAGCTTGCTATAGTTTGTACGGCTACCAAGTGTCAAAGCTAGGATTCAGCTGAGACAGTGTGAGCTGACAGTTTGCCTTTTTGCTATATTTAATTGGAAAATGCCTTTCTAACTTGGCATTAAGCAAGCCCCATCTGTGACATTTGCTTTCTTTTGATATATAAATCAATGTTTCCAAAGGCATCAACGTTGATGAGAAACTAAACATTCTTCTAATTTATCACAATACATTTGTAATTAATTGGTGTTGAATAAGAACAAATTAAACATAATTTAAAACTATAATTTATCTGAAACCTCAAATAATTGTTATAGATTTTTGGATTTTGGATGGTATTATCTCTCATGGAAAATTTAGATATGAACTCCTTTACTTCTCATTCTTTTTCCTCGGTTCTTCTTCTTTTTTTTTTTAATCCTACTCCCTTATATTTCCTATTTTTCAAGGATATTTATTTTTCCAAAGCACTCACGTAGTCTCAGCATCATTCTCACCAGACTGACTTGTACATTCTCTTATTATTTGAAATCATGTTCACATATATCCATATTGCGGGCATTTTGGGATCTTAATTCTGCAACATAGAAATCCCAGTCATGTAAGGTACAAATCTGTAATATCTTCTCTAAGTCATTTGGCATATACCCCTCTTTGGTTGATCTTTTAAATTCAATTGGGCCAGGTACATTACTAAAATTACATGATATAACATCATTAATCTCCCCTTTTTTCCTCTCCAGAAGTCTCCTTCTTCCATAGTAGACTATTTCCAGATTCTAAAAGTGTCTTTTCCTCCTCATTAGCATTGTTGTCTTTGTCTTATTCCGTTTAATTTTCACTTGCATTCATTTTTCACTTCGCTGGAAGATCGATTGTTCTCTCTCAAGCAAGCACTGGTAGAACGCAGACGATGGGTCAAATAGCTTCTCTGAGTGGTACAGATCTTCCTTCACCAGGTAACATGCCATTTCAGTCTTAATCATGGACAATACAATTAACATGACAGAATGAGTAATTTCCCCTTTAAAGGTTGAATACTCCCACAGTTTGTGCTGCTTGGCACAGCCTGAGTAGTGAAGATGTTGAGATATTATAGGAAGCTAAAATAATTGAGCACTTCTCCAAGGCAGATGCCCTCTCTTCCAGTTCCTCTATAAACCCAAACCCTGCTATTCTTGTCTCTTGAAATATTCTGAACTCAAGGAATGTTTGAAATATTGTATGGATAAAACTGACAGTTGCTTTACCCCATCCAATTTATATTACTGTGAAATCAATTTTAAACTACTTTTCCTTACTATCTATCGTTTTGTGGTACTAAGGATTAAAATACAAAATTTTTTAAAAGCTAGAGTTTTTTTTAATTTTTAATACCATATAAAACTTCTGTAAAGCACTTGCTTTGTGTAGAAAAGTCTTCTAAATTTTATGGGTCGGAAGGAAAAATGGAAGCTGAGGGAATTGTTTTAGAAGATTGAAGTTACTAGATTGGAAATTCTTGGGCTAAATCATGGCTTTAGTTTACAGGATCACCATAATAAAATACTACAATGTGAAGCGGGTTAAAACAGAAATTTATTTATTCACCCTTTTCAAGGCTAGAAGTCCAAGAGAGATGACAAATAAGAGTATGCTCTGTCTACATCTCCTGCATGGTGGGTGACAATACCGAATGGTTCAGCTGCTTGGGAAGACAGTCTGGAAGTTTCTTGCAATGCTAAACACGGTCTTACTTTATGATCCAACAATTATGCTCTTCTTTATTTACCCAAAGGAACTTAAAACTTATAGATGTATAAATGCAAAACCTATATATGGATGTTTATAGCAGTTTTATTCATATTTTCCCAAACTTGGAAGCAACAAGATGTCCACTAGGTGAGTGGATAAATTAACTGTGGTACATCCAGATAGTGGGTTATTCAGAGCTAATAATAAATGAGATATTAAGTCATGAAAAAACATGGAGGAACCCTAGATACATACTACCAAGTGTAAACTATGGACTTTAAGTGATAATGATATGGTAACATATGTTCTCAGTTGTAATGAAATATCAATCTGGTGCAGGATGCTGTTAGTGGAGTAAACTGTGTTTGTGTAAGGGCTGGTGGTATATGGGAAATCCATACCTTCCATTCAATTTTACCATGAATATAGAATTTCTCTAAAAAATAAGGAAAAAGATTTGAAAGGTCCCGTTTTTAGGATCTTTATAAGAGATGCACATGAGAAATAGTACACACAAAAGCTGAAAGTAAAAGGATGAAAAGAAAGATTAAGTAAATACTAACACAAGGCAATTGGTATGACTATATTAACATCACATAAATTGGACTACAAGGTGAAAAGCACTATTATGAGAGAAAGATGGCAGTTATGTAATGATGAAAAGAACAGTTCTTCAAGAAGCTTTAACCACTGGGGGTTGGGGATTTAGCTCAAGTGGGGGCACTTGCCTAGCAAGAGCAAGGCCCTGAATTCGATCCCCAGCACCACCCTCCCAAAAAAGGAGCTCTAACAACCTCAAAGCTGCATACATCTATCAAAATGGCCTCAAAATATATAATGTAAAAACTTATTGCATTTTAATCACAAAATTCACAAGTTTAGTTAAGTTATATTTGTATCATAATTTTCATATTGTGTGTTAGAGCATGCAATTGAAAAATTATTAAGGGTATGTATGATTTAGCAAGACTATCAACAAACTTTATGTATAGAATATAGAATCACGCCCTAGCCCCAGTTAAAGGATATTTTTTTCAAGCACACTGGAATGTGTTTAAATATTAGGTGCATATTAGATCACATAGAAAGTTTTAATAAATACCAAAGAATAGAAATATAGATACAATATTCCTTATTTACAATGAAAAAATATGAAAATAACAAAAATTCAGAAAAATTAATTTAAAATTATGGACTTAAAAAATATTTCCCGGCTGGGGATTTAGCTCAGTGATTAGAGTGCTTGCCTTGCAAGCACAAGGGCCTGAGTTCAATCCCCGGCACCAAAAAAAAAAAAAAAAAAAAAAAAAAAAAAAAAAAAAAAAAAAAAAAAAAAAAAAAAAAAAAAAAAAAAAAAAAAAAAAAAAAAAAAAAAAAAAAAAAAAAAAAAAAAAAAAAAAAAAAAAAAAAAAAAAAAAAAAAAAAAAAAAAAAAAAAAAAAAAAAAAAAATATTTCCCAAGTCAAAGACAAAGTAATAGTATAAGTAAAATAACAAAATGTAGAGAATGAAGCTAAGTTAATCCCTAAAATGAAATTTACAGTATTTTATGAATATAGGATTAGAAAAGAGAAAATATGAATCAATAACATAATTATCTAACCCAAGAATTAGGAAAAATAAAAAACTCATCTCTTGTGTACTGTAAATAATTGCTACAGAGTAAAGGAAGGGGAAATGGAGAGGTGTTGGTCAAAAAAGTATATAATTTGAGTTGTGCTATATAAATAAATTCTAGGGATTGAACATAGAGCAATGTGACCATGTCTGTCAACACTGTATTGTGTACTTGAAATTTGCCCAAAGAATGAGTCTTAAGTATTGCCACTACAAAAAAAAAAAAAAGGAAAAGAGAAGAAAGAAAAATGGTAACTGTGTGAGGTGATGAATATGTTAATTACCTTGGTTATATAATTATTTCACAAAGTACTATACATTTATCAAAGCATTAAGCTGTATATTTTAAATACATATGATTTTATATGTCAATATAACCCAATAATAATGGTAAAATCACAGCCAAACAAAGGAGGTAAAAATGATAACAGAAGGAGCTGATTGAATACAATAAGAAAACAGTCAACAAAATCAAAATCTATTTTTTCTAGGAAAATAGATTTATCTGTAGAAAAATTGATCAGCCAAAAAGGAATATAAAAATAAGTAATTAGAGAAATGAAGAGATGGTAATAACTATTGATGCAGTATAATTTTAAGAAAATTCCATAAACTGCCCTATGCTAATACATTTGAAAACTTCTCTGTTTTTAAAAAGTGAAATTACTGAAAATGACTCTCTGAAGAGTAGAAAACCCAAAAGCCTTATAATGAATAAGTCCAAAAAATAAGCCTTTAAAATCTCTCCTGAAAAATACATTTACACCAGATATGTCACAAATGTTATCTCCAAGCCATCAAAGAACCCATAATCCACATTTATTCTAAACTATTCTGGGAAAAGAGGAAAAAATTAAAATAATAAATCAAAGCCAGGTAGGGGCTTATGCCAAGAATGCAAGAATAGTTTAAAATTAGAAAATCTGTTAACGTTGTTCACCACATTAACAGATAAAAAGGGAAAACAAGAATTCGATCATCTCCCAAACATGGAAAAGGTATCTGATAAAATTCAGCTCTCATTCATAACATTTTAAACATCTTAACACTTTTTAGCAAACTGAAAAAGCACAGCCTTTAATCCAATTAAAATGTGTCTATAAAATGTATGATCATGGTCTTTTATTTAACAATGAAAGAAACTTTCTCTTTAAATTTAGAAAGTAGGCAAAGGTACTCGCATGATTACTGCTCTCCAGTGTTGTGTTGGGGACCAGCTAGTATGTAAAAGAGGGGTACACATATTGGAAAGAAAAAACCCACCACTTTTCATAGCAAAATGAGCTATAAAATAATAAGAAATAAGTCTATGAGGAGGAATTCAATGAATAAAATCCTAAAGCTTTGTTGAAAGACATAAAAAGACCTGAGTAAATGGTGAGAAGTATGATTTTGGAAGATGGGAAGAGTCAAAGTCATAATGATGGCAATTTTCCCCAAATTATTCTGTCAATTAGTACAATCCAAATCAAAATTTTAATAAGTTTTTTCAGTAAATCGGGTTAATGTATTCTAACTGCATATGAAAGAATGAAACTTCAAGATTAGCTGAAGCAATTTTAATCAAGAAAGATAAAAGGATGGGTAAGACCCATCCCTCCCGGATATCAGAGAAGACACTAATAAACTTCCCAGTGCTGGGAGCTTACTAAAAGGCAGGGTTCTAGCACTGTGAAGTTTGGACTTCTACCTCATGACGTGTTCCACAAGGAGACTTAAATTGCACTCATTTCTAGGGTTGATAAAATGCAGAAGATGTATATTTAAGAACAATCAGGTATAAGGAAGTTATTTTTAAAAAGAGTAAGCTGATTAGTATGGTTTTTAATAAGCATTAAGAACTGCAGACTTCAAAATGCCTTTAAGCCTTTAAAAAATGTAGTATTTTCTGTTATCTCTAAAGACACAGAGTAAACATGAAAAACACAATACATATGTTAAAATGAATACACATATAAGCAACTCTGCAAACAAGGTTGACACAGTAACTGTTTATACATCAGAAATACACACATACATATATATGAAATCTAGGTTGCTATCTAGGTTATTTATCATTTTATGATGGATAGAATTATAGTAAATATATGAAGGAAAGTATATTGTTATATCAATCTTGTTTTTATTCATGGATTACTGGAACTCGAAGTCTCATTACTTTGCCCCAAAGAAAGTTCTTTTAGAACAGACACCTGAGTTTACTTGAGCCCACATATTTCCTTTCAGTCAGCTGAATTCAGAATGTGCGTATCTTTAAACTCTCCACCCATCTGGTTTTCCACCAACTAATTTTTTTTTTTTTTTTTTTTTGTGGTGCCGGGGATCGAACTCAGGCCCTTGTGCTTGCAAGGCAAGCACTCTAATCACTGAGCTAAATCCCCAGCCCCCCAACTAATATTTTTAAAGGATCTTCTGAATATCTAAACACTACATTACTCTATAATAAACTATTGTAATGAATATAGTTCATGGACCCTACCTACTCTGAAATTCCTTATATTTTAAATGCAGAGATACGGTCCAGAACACAATTAAAAAGCAATTAAGGATTGAGCAACAAGGAACTATCAATAAATGCTATAAAAGAGATATGTAACAGGAAATAAATGGGATGAATTTCATATGTTCTGTTTTGGTGTCTGAAGACCCGATAGTAAGCATATTTTTCCATTCTTGTGATACTGAATGTCTCTAGGGTTTCAGAGATCAGCTATTGTTACTGCAAGTGTGTTCTGCTTGCTATGAGAGACTAAAATAGTATCAGGTGTCTACTTGGTCTTGAGATTGAGCTGAAAGAACATGGGCAATACAGTGAGAAATATCTTAATCTGCGAGAGTGATGAATAGTAGGACTTGTTACCTGGAGCCTCACTTAATGGAGTTACTCGACCATATTTGACTGCAGAGAGAATCTGCTTGGAAGAGTTACTACAGTGAGGGTAACTAATAGCTTTCAGACAATGCAGAGGTGATGTGCCAAAATTAGGAAGTGGATAAAAGACTAAGAATGCCGAAATAGGTGATTTTATATCTGTGTTCCATGTAGTAGCTTATTGTCTGCTACTACCCTGCTGTACAAAAGATAAATTGTCCTCCTAAGTGTCTGAGATGCTGTTTGTCCCAGAGAAACAAAGAATTGGGCTGCTAAGTACGGCAGGTTTGGCAGAAGCCCAGCCTGAGAGGTGGAAGCTATCTGCAGACTGGCAGGGGAAAGGGCTTGGCAGGTAGTTTGGTTCTTTTTGCCTCTTCTCTCACTACTCTTTACATTCTTAAAAGAAAATGTGATTACCTTAATCTTGTTTCATGCAGCAACTGAAGGTGGCTGTTTTGGGAGGGTGAGGAACACTGAATCTGTGCCAGTGACTCTTTGGATTGTTGCCTAGCTTGGACTTTTCCATAATAGCCATGTGACTCTAAAAGATGTATATTTCTTGACTGAGGAAGTTAGCCAGCTCTCAGAGATTCATTTCAAATAAGTCCAATTTAGTAACATGCATGAACTTTTTTCAATTCCTTTATGTTATTTCCTCTAATATATATATATACATATGTATATATATTTAATATAAATGCATATATACATTTCCATTATATATATATATCTCCAGAAGTTCTTTCTTGTTCTGTTAGAAAAAAATAATTTTGTAAAAGGTAGTATAGATGAGATGTTTGATATAGGTACAATCATGGATTTTACTTTTACTTAGTTTATACCCATATAGTTTTTTAAAAGATTTGAAGCATATTACAGTAATAACAGCATATTAGACACAAAATAATTAACATTTAAAAATTATAAGTGATAATTGTGGAACAGAGAAGAAAGGAAATATTTATAACTCTAACGAATGATTTAGCTGCTCAAGGATCTTGGCATAAATGCTCAGAGAAATAACTTTATAGTAACAGCCATAATCATGATTATTTGGCTTTCAGCGCTCTGTTAAATTCTTTCTATGTATTCTCTTATATAATTCTCACAATAATCTATTGAGTAAGTTTGGTTTGTGGTACTTTCTTCATTTATAGCTAAAGAAAGATGTGCAAAGAGATTAAGTAATTTAATCTGTCGTCATATATCTAAGAATTAGTAGAATGGGGCAATCATTTCCAAAGGTCATATCATTCTCATTAGTATGGTTGTTGATGCAGAATGATTTGGTGGACAATAGGATTGTAGAAGAAATAAGTGGATTTTGTCTTGCTATACTTGACAACCTCATTTTTTTAAAAAGATGATTACATGGTATGGAACAGAAACATTATTTTCTATTTTTCAAAATCTCTAATTATGTCTCAGCAGCATGGAAGTTTACTAAGACATGATATATTTGTTTTCCACTGGAAAGAAATTATCATGTCCTAGGAAACCTCTTAAATCTTCCCTTAACTCTTTGATTCTAATATTCTAGGAAATTATCCTAAATCATACTATATTGTATAATATTTTTATAAGGTCCTTTTTATTATCCCGAGTACTTAGAATTAATGATGGCAGAGCTTTGTTCAACTGGGGGAGGTCTGTGCCTGTAAAATCTTGAGCAGAGTTGAGAAGTAAAAGACTTAACTGCTGGCTACATTCTTCTAATTTTTTCTCTTGACAATCCAACAGGTTTTCTTCCTCAAACTGATTACCTCTCCTTCCTGCCCCTGCCTCTGCTAAACTTCTGATTTTTATGTCTTTAATGCACATGGAGTGAGAAGAGGGAACTTTAATAGCATAATGTAAAACTCATTGTCTGTCAAAAAAAGAGTTGGCCTCAGTCACTTCGAAAGAGTGACAGAATGGAAAACTCTTTGCTACCTGCTACGTAACCATGGCTACTTTGCAGCCTACTGCTTCCCCTTTACAGGGTAACTTTTACAATGAATGATGTAATCTTTTGGGGTATAACGGCTCATCATTGGATTGTGATTCACAGGAAATGACAAAATAGTTTGGGGTCATATTTTTCCAAAAATTGATAAGCAATTCAATGCCACTGTTGGAATAGCACGTGATCAGGGTGGTTTATAAATGAATGTTGGTAACTAATGTGAGAAGTTGATACAGCAAGAATAGAAAAAGGGAAAAAGCAAGATACCACTCCCACTTTAGGATCTCTTAATCTAATTCATAAATTGGAGAGTTTGAAAGTGAGGATATTCAGGTTTATGTTTGGTTCACTGTCTAGGATATCAGCAGACACATATTAGATACCAAGTAAAGTTCACACCCCCACAAATTAGTATAACCCTTAGGATTTTTGTTTGCTTGTTTATCTTTCATTTCTAGGTTTGTAAAAGACCTTAAGTACTCTTTCTAATTCCTTTCTCTCTGCTTTCACATAGTGCTGTATGTCACCAAGGTTCCTTTGAATTTTCCACTCAAGTATTTGTAATAGCTATGTATGAAGAGCAGATCACATGTTTTGTGGCTCTGTGTGTTATTCAAAGTATCATGAGGGAGAAAGGTCTTTGAAGCTTCATGTTTCATATGAAATACAAAAACAAAAGTATCTGTGTGAGTGTATTTTTTACATTAAAATCGTCTTTTTTTTCCTTTAAATATCAAATAAAATTTATGTTCTGGAACTATAAACCATGCATCTTGTATTGCAGCTTGAAAAGAATTTCTTGTTTCTTGGATAAATTTTTCCTTGCTAATGAATAGCCAGTTGTGTTTGTTATTAGATTATTTAGTTGGGTCTAATATCAGGCATTTTAATATGCCTTTTGAATTCTGAGAACTAATACATAGATTATTCCATACTGTTAGTGAGTAATGAGCTAAAACAACATTTGAGGATGTTTTCCTTCCTTTATTTAGGTCACACATCTTAATCTCCCAAACCCTGCTCAGTCCACTCAGCCAATTCAACTTTGTACTGGATCAGTTCTCAGGAAAGGCAAGTTTCCCTAGCAGCCCCTGGGAGGTGTCCAGTGGTAGCCTTGCCCACGTATCCCTGGCTCTAAGAAGTCCCATCTTGCCAGGTTTGCGCAGCACAGGTCTGTGCCGTGGCTTCACAGCTTCATGATGGCAATCTTTTACTAATTGTCAGGGAAAAGGTTGGTAAGCTTATTTGCAACAATTAGCTGCTGATCAGATAGTAGTTAATATTAATGTGTTATTCTGTTCAGTGTCTTTTTTTCCCCTCCCTGAGGATTTCTCCAAAAAGATCTCAGAGGCCTGATTGCACCCTGTTGTCGATTCTCCAATCATTGGCTCTGTCTTCTTGCCTTCCTGGGTAGAACAAGAGATGAGCCAGTGCTTGTTTTATTGTCTGACCAAACAGCATCCCGATCCCCACTCTGGTATTGAGCCAGATCTTTTCATTTGTTTCCAGACTCTGGTCTGAGGTGGGAAGGAAGGGGCCGATTAAGAACCCAGCAGGGACTCCTCAGAAAACACAAATCACCCTCTCACTCACCCTACTACAATGGAGCCTCTCTGCAATGGAGGCTTCAGCCTTGGAAATATTCTACCAATGAATGGCCTTCCTAAGGAGATAGGAATGGATATTCCTTCTTGGGACTCTTAGTTCACCATGGATAAAATAGTAATTGTGATATCTTGAGAGCTCCAATTCACAGTTTTTCACAGTTTTACTTGGTTTGTCATAGCCCAGCGTGGTATGTCTGTAGATGAGTAGAATCATGTTAGTGTTTGCTGCAGATTTAAGGAGAAGGGAAAGAGACATCTACTAGGTCATCCTGAGCTGTTCCTATCATTGTTCTTGATATGGTCCATGAATGTCAGTGTTCTCAGGCTGATGATTGGTGCTGGTAAGTATCCTTGTACATACTGGAGTAATAATATCTCTTCCTTCCTCACAAGATGGTCATCCCTACAAGAGGCAACTTCATCATCTTATATACTCTGCCCCTGCTGCAGCAAAGTTTAGCAGAACTGCCTTCAAGCCCAGAAATAGATGTGCATCTACTTCTGCCTTTCAGAGTTCAGTTCCACATCTGATTGTACAGGGGAATCTTAGCCATGGGCAAAAGATCATCATAGTTCTTATACTCTTCCAACCTCCCAGATCTCTTCTATGGAAAGAGATTTCACAAAGTTAACGCCTACATTCTGAAAACTAGCATTTCTCTTTTAAACCAGACCTGATCTGTCTTCAGCTCTGGTTTCACACTTTACGCAGTGTCCAGTCTACCATGTGCTGGGCTCTGTCACTGTTTAGCAAAAGAGGATGTTGAGTGGCTCTGGGTATTTGGAACATTCTACTCACTTGACTCTAGGCACTACACTGGCTTCCATATGCTTCTGAGTACAGCTCTTGGATCTGATTCAAATTCTGAAAGTAGGAGATGGTCTGAGACTTGCTCTCCTGGCTCTTCCCTCTTGTTTGGATATTTTTGTCTAGTCAAATTCGTTAGACATTCTTGGGGGCAGTAGAAGAATATTGTTCTGCTTGAAAGTAGACTTAGAGCTAAAAAAAAGTTTTTGATTCCAGCTAAGTTATACGTCCCATATATATCATTTCTTTTTCCCTCTAGATGTATCTGCCCTTGGCTCCGGAAGACATACAATTATGGAATTTAGTGGGGGAATTTGTTGTTCTGAAGTCTGCAGATGGGTTTTGCCCGGTGGAGATATTCTATGTGCATATAGAAAAGTGAGATCGAGTTATTCTTCCTGATCCATCTCTGGGGCTGACTGAGCAACTTCACTGAAAGTCTTCATTCTTTTCAAGGCACCTTCATTATAGCTTGTTCCTCTCACTTGATGCTAATACTCTGCCCAGGAGCGGTAATGATTCAACTGTCACTAGCTTTGAAGCACTACAGTGTAATCTGTAGTTTCCTTATGTCCCACCCGCTGGTTCTTCTATAAATAAACTCTCCTTGAATTATCCTAATTGGATTGTGCCATCTGCTTTCTGCTGATACTGTGATGATACACCCTGTTATGTTGGACCAGTCACTTCATAATACCAGTTACCCGAAGTGTAACAAGGAAGGTTTAGATCAGATGATAATATTGCTTCCGGCTCTAAATATGCTTGGCAATATAGTGACTGCAAAAACATTTCTTTGGGACGTTTGGGTCCTACTGAAGAGGTAATCTGCCCACCTATGAAATGTAAAACAGAACTAAGTATCCAAGTGATTAGGATATACAAAAAGTGCTCTAAAAATTCAGAAATGGAAAAAAAATTCAGAAATGAGCAAGGTCAGCATGAATTGAGTGGTCAAAGGAAACATGAATTTGCCAGTAAGATTTACCTCAGCGTCAAAGAACCATTTGTCAGAGGCTTTTCTAATCTCGATCCAAAATAGATATTATATTCCAGGCTTACGAAAGCAGATGGTCTGACATTGGAGTTATTTGAAAACTTGGAGAGAATTGGTCAATCTCAGACAAAGTCTCCTGAAAATGAGTTACTATTCAGACCGAACCCAGCACATACCAAAATAAAACATAAAATTTGTAGGCTTTCTTTAGAAAACACAATATTTTTTTTTTAGAAGTATGGAAAAAGGAGTGGATTTGGGGTTGAAAATCTAACACTTTGGGGGCAGATGCTGGGGCCTGAACTCAGGGCCTTGCACTTTACCACTGAGCTAAGGTCCAACCCAACATTAATCTTTGTTGAAACTAATTAACTGAACTTGAAATGCTTTTCAATCTGAAAATAAATTCTTTGATTTTGTTACAGGCCACTTTTGTTTTTATTTTTCTTTCATTTGAAGACATTAGAGACATACAGAATGATGAAAGAATTGTATAAAAATCACCCTTATATTTGCCATTCAGGTTAAGAAATAAAACATTCCCAGTATAATGGAAGTTCACAACCTATCCTTCCTCAACTGGATATTTTTCTTTTTGCATCAAAGTTAATACCTGACCCCTCTCTTCCCCACCCACCTCAATCTAGAGCCAAAGCCAAGAAAAAGAAATTGCTTTTCCAGCTGCCTCTACAGTGGGACAGCCTCACTTCCCCCAGCAAGGGTGGAGTGTAGGACTGTACTCCAGCTCTCTGCGAATCTTGGCTTTATGTGAATACCATTTATTCAGGTCCAGGCCTATGTATCTGTAAAAACCCCAGATTCTGGGTTTTTGAATCAGTAAATATCCTTAGTACAAACAAGTTTCAGGGATGGCTTATCCATTGGGTTCTGACTGCTCTTTGGTTTAGTTTCGACCCATAGAGATCTTCCTTATTTCTTTATTAGCTCAGCTATGAAGATTTTTAATAAAATATTTAAAGTATTTTTATGTTTCCATTATAACAGGAGGAATTTAAAGTACAAAAAATAGATACAATTCATCATATTGAAAGTCAAAGATTACTCATATTGGTAGTTCAAAGACACTTCTCCCAACTCATAGACATGATGGCCATTTGCTTAAACTAATTATAAAACTTTAAAAACTTTTATAGCCAAGAAGCCAGTTCAGTTAACTCAAATCTGCTGCAATTCAAGTATATTGAATTTTAGAAATAAGCAATGGAAAAGTGAAATGATCGTCTCTTTGGTAGAAATTTCCAGAACTTTTCATTTAAAGTTCCTTAAAGGCAGAGACCATTCTTTCTCAAATATTCAAAAGTTTACTGGGTTTGAGTTTATTGGAGCCAGAGACCACCTTATATTTTCCATCTTCCATAGTGATCAGCATATTCCTTTCACATTGCAGGTATTCATTATATATTTGCTCATTTGATTCAAATTGACTCTTCCCAGTTCAAAGAGAAACAAAATGATGCCAGTATTTCCTCTTGCTTTGCCTGTCTTGAGACTGAAATCGAGCCAGCTCACAGCAGTCCCTTCCTTCTGTTCCACAGAATTTGTGACTTTTACTATCTAATCTCAAGCTCATTTGCTTGCAGACTATTTTTTTGGTAGTTATAAAAATAAACAAATTGTAACTACGCAGTTGTTTTTTAATTATTTGCAAGCTTGTGTGGTCGAGTTTTAATTCCCAAATTAAACATAAACTCTAACAAGTGTAATTCAGTAAATTGGCCAGGTTCATTATTAGTACTTTTTGTTTTGTTTTCTTCTCAACCTGGGATCGCTAGAAAATGACTGGCTGTCATGGGGGAGCATTCCAATACTCATTATTTCTCTTTTCCTGAAGAGAACAAACATGAGTAAGAACGTGGCGCGTATATTCGACTGTAATTTAAATCCAGTCCGAACAGTTCCTACCAGAAGACAGCTCGAGGAATCTGGTAGAACCAAGAGTCATAAAAAAACTTATGAAAAGAAAAAGAATTTACTTAAAAAGTGAAACATAGCCAGACATGGTGGTATACACCTACAATTTCAATACTCTGGGAAGCTGAGGCAGGAAGGTGGCAGATTCAAGCACAGCCCAGGAAACTTAGCAATTCAGTGCGACTGTATCTCAAAATATAATTTTTTTTTAAAAAAGGGCTATACATGTAGCTCAGTAAGAAGGCTCTAAGTTCAGTCCTCGGCACTACCAAAAACATAAAAAGTGAAAGTATTGAAACAGTTACACGAGATGTGTTTGCGTAGATGTGAGTTCTAAAGTCTTTTGCCATATTCGTATGATATCAAGGTCTTTCGGCATTGGGAGAATCTTTTAGGTAAACTCTTGAGTGACTACATATAAGAAGTAAGGACCAACAAAAAAGATAATATAATAGACATAGAAGCATCAAGCCTAAAACAAGAAATGTTTGTGTTTTTAAAAAAGCATATGATCGGGAGAGAGTTATTAGGTGCAAGTGGCAAGAGAACTTATTGCTGCTGTCACTGTCCACTTGCCGTTCCCATCACTCCCAGAGCCACCAGAGCCAGCCTTGAATGTCCTTTACCTGAGGAGTCACCCAACTCTGAGAGGAGACAGGAAATAAAGGAGAGAAAGACTTTGTTAATTCACCTTCTAGCAGATCGAAATGTTAAGTTTCTTAGAATTTATCATAAGAAGTGAGAAGAGAATCATTTCAATATAATATACATGAAAGGAAAATCTCAGATGAATTCTAATAAAGACATTGTTGACATATAAGCAGTATCATTTAAACAAGGAAGACTTTATACACTAAGGGAAATCACAGAGGATATAATCAATGCATTTGACAAATATATATATGTAATATATATATGTATATGTATATGAGTATGAGTGTGTGTGTGTGAGTTTGCATCCAGGATTAACCCAACACTGTTGCAAAAATAATGCTTTATAACAAATATATATTTAGGGCAAGTAACTGAGAATATTTGTATGCCAGGTAAGATTTATGGAACTGATGATCATGTGGCTTCAAGGCAATGCTATTCAGAATCCTTTTATGATAGATCACGTTGTGGTAGAACCATGTTCTAGTTTTTGAAATGAGTCTGTGTGTGAGCACCAGTTCTACAAGAACTGCTTTTTTTTTCTTTTTTTTTTTTTGCCCACTGTGAAGTTAGAAAGCAGGAGGAAGAGTTCTCTTCTTGACACAACTAGATCTCAAATTCCAAGGCCAGAGGAGGAGAAAGGGAAACTGGAAGGAAGCACAAAGAAATCATCCCCAAGCCTCAATACTTTTTTTGATAAGAAAAAGATTTATCTGTTGGCAAGAGGTGGTTTGTGAGGGCATGATAGGATCAAAGGCTTGTATTTCAAGGAGATATTTTTCTGTAGCACAAACATGATTAAGGGTAATGTTTGTTATTTTAGATTTTCCTTATTCATAAGAGGAAAATGAATAGTGCCAGACATGCAAGAAGAAAGCTAAATAGCTGAGCTTCAGAGGCCTTCTGGCTCTCAAATCTAAGAATTTAAAAACTGGATTGTTTATATCCCATTTTTCATATTTGTTTTCTTCTTAGAGGAAAGAGCACAATACCACGTTTTTCTCTCAGAATAGCTGGTTAGTGATATGGGTTTGATTTTATCTGCCCCTCCCTCCTGCAGAGTGATTGCCGCTGTAGTTAGAGGTATTTAAGGCTGCCCCACACTCTGGGTCTGCTGCTAGAAAGGGGCTGTCACAGAGGCACCAGGGAGAATGAGTGACATTAAAAAGATCACTCTTAAAAGGAATGAAGAGGACCTTGTTGCCTGTGGCAAGTACATCTCCCCCCTCAGCTTTCTTTCCCTTAAGATACCTGTTACCTCTATGAGGTACCGAGTCTTCCTTGTTTATCCAACAGCTTCTCTCGAAGCTCAGTTTTAGGTACCTGTCACAGGGTCGCACTGATGGGGAAAGAGGTGGTCTAAACTGCCCTGCACTTGAGCCCCCTACAGAAGGCCTGAGTGGAGGGAAAGCTGCGGGTGCTGGCTCTGGATAGAGGCCACACTCCTGGTAAGAATCGGAGTGGCAAGTGCACAAGGAGCAGAGCCTTCCAGAATTGGCGGGCCTGCCATTATTGCGTGTGGTACCAGAGAGAGAACTTGTTCAGGGAGTCAGAAAGGAGAAGGAAATTAGTCACATTTATCTACTGAATATACCCCTGAAGGATACGGCCATATTTTCTTTGAGTAGCTCTAAAAACTTATGACAGCAATAGGAATTTGCAATCTTTGGTGCAATTCTTCTCCATTCAGCAAGTATCTTGTACCAGGAACTTAGTGCTCAGTGTTAGTTATGTGTAAATAACAACTCATAGTGATAATAAAAGTTAATGCTACTTGAGTATCTTCTATGTGATCCGTGATTGGTGCTTATCATTTAATTATTTTGTAATTTTTATAAACAGATATTATTGTCAGCCCCACTTACAGCAGAAGATGTTGAGGTTTAGAGAGACAGAAAGACATTATTTCATGTAACAAATATTTTTTGAGCATCTTTTATGTGCTAATCATTGTGCCTTTGGTTAGGGAGACTGTTGTGAGCTAGATAGATTAAATTTCTTAGTCTCACAGAATTTAGAAGCTAGTGGGGGAGACAAAATAAGCAATTAAATAAAATGAAACTTGGAGTTAATGATAAGTACTATGAAGAAAGTACAACTTGATTATGAGTAGAAACTTACAGGTAGCAGGGGAGGAAGTTGGGATGAGCTAGATACTTTGCATACAGGAAAGTTTATTTAAGAAAATAACATTTAACCTGAGATTTTAATAAAAAAGTGCCAACCTAACACACAGCTAGGGGCAGAGTATTGCAGGCAGTGGGGCTGGCAAGCACAGAGGCTCAGCTGGAATGACCTTAATGTATTCAGTAAGCAGAAAGAAGCCTGGTGTTGCCAACAAACGACAAGACGGCGATTCTCCTCAAGTAGCCTAAGATCCCGGCTAAACCCTACCAACGGCTGCTGGGAGTCCAGTTTCCTTTGACTCATGCAGCAACTTTAGCAGCAGTGAATGTTTCACTTTGTAAAACAGATTTTCTCGTGTTTTCTGATAGATCGTTAAAGGACACCTTGCTCTTAGGTCGGAACTTGCTCTTCTCGGGCTCTTTAGGTCTGTCGGAGGCTGAAACAGAACTGAATGTCATGAGCAACCAAGTGTTCTGTGTCTTTCCCGAATTAATCTCCAATAGACATGTCCTTTTCGAATGCCTCTTGGGGCTCTGCTGAAATAGCCGAGGAAAATTATTGGTGAGACACGCAATTTTTCTCCCTCATCTTTGTCACTTCTCTTTCATTCCCCCCTCCCTACCTTTCTTATGATTCAGTCATCCTTGATTCATCCTTCCCCTGACTCACTGCATCTGGAAGGGTGATCATTATGAATCTGGAAATAAAAGCATTTGAATAATAGTGTGGTAGGTTGTCCCAGGGACGAGGCGAAACGGGCTTCCTTGTGTTCAGTTAAGCTGCGCCTTGATTTTAAATTCATGGATATGTGTTTAACTTATTAACTAAGATACACAGACTGACTTCTAGAGTTCTTGTGGGCATTAATCAATGATCTCAGGAAACATATGAAAACAAAACTTATCTCTAAATATTTTCTTAATCCATAAAGAGATCAGTTCAGACTTTCTTGTGACAGCAGTGTATTTAAGCAATAACCCACATGATGCACATTAAAACATCACCCCAAAGTTGGACGGTCCTTCTATAACCATAACTCGGCTCATATAAGCAGAAGCATATGCATCAACATGTATTTGTGTGCATCTATGTGTGCATGAAGGTGTTGTGTTCCTCTGTGTATGAGTGTGTGTGTCTGTGTGTCCTTGAGTTTGTCTCTGAAAAGATAAGGTCTGAGAGTGGAGAAGCACGGGAGACAGACCGCAGGGGAGAAGCTGGCGTCACAGGTGGCTGATGAGCAAGAAGATGCCTGTGTTACCTAGTGCCTTGCTACACCTTACCTGCCTTCCACAGTAGCCATCATGCAAGAGAATAGTGATGCAAGTAAAGCAGGATGGACTGACAGGGGCTGGCATTTTTGATATCTAGTTTTCAAGGCTGATTATTTGCCAGCTAGTTCTTATTTGCAGGGAGAGATGGTATATCTGGTCCCTGGCCCCTTCCTCTCTGGTGTTCCTTAGAAACTATATCTTGTTTCTGGCTCTTTCTTCTCTGTCACTGTTCCCTGTACTCTGCTTCCTCACTGCCATGTCACAAGCAGCTTTACTCCACCATGTCCTTCTGCCCTGATGTCTCTGCCTTGAAGTCGGCTGGCCATGGACTGAAACCTCTGAAACAGTGAGCAAAAGGAAACCTCTCTTGCTTTAAGTTGTGAGTGTCAGGTGTTTTGTCCCACATCAGGAAAACTGACAAATATAAACCTTCAGCTGTAACAACCTGAAGTATCTCCACATACTGTCAAATACTCCGGAATCAAGGTCACCCTGGTTAAGTGTCACTGCTCTACGGTATTAACAGCTCAAGGGAAGATGAGCTTATTGTGATTAGGTGTTACCCTAAAAATGGTGTTGTTCTGCTGATACTCCTTTTAGGTCTCTGAATTTGAAAACAGATTTTTTTCTACGTCTTAGAAGCTACCTTTTTTAAAACACTGCCTTGACCAAAGTTGTGATGCAAGGGTAGAAGGTTGTGATGCTGTTATTTTTGGGTTAGCTGCTTGTTGCACACAGCAAAACTCAGAGCATGATTCCACGTGACTGTGCTGAGATGGCTGCAGCAGCCGACATGTCGCAATGGAGGAGAAGAGCACCTTGCTGAGCGGGTTCTGAGGAAGTTTGGCAGTAACGCAGATTTGCACTACCGCTTGAAGTCTCTTTCAATTATTTTTGCAGTAGCTCTATTGATAACCTATAAATGACATTAATATGAAAAGGAAGCTTTAATAGTGTCACCACAGGTAACAACTGGAGCAGGCTCTCTTTTCTGCCCCTTGACTGGAATAGTGCTACTTTTAAGGAGTTCACCATCAAGTCATCTTTCGATTTATGGAAACACTCAGCAAGTTTACAGAAGTTGTGATATATATTGAGTTTCTCTGCTCCTGGGAGGCATTAATCTAAGAGCTCTTTTCAAATTTGGCATCCTGGACTCTGAATCAAAACACTAAAATAAGTCTACCAACCTCTTTTACTTCAGCTTACTGTATCTGGCATGGGCTGAAGGAGGAGAGGTTAAATAATAAGAAGAATACAAATTTGCTGAAATGCTGATGATTTTGATTTTTCTGTTACAGAAGTAATAATTGTAGTGCTCTACCACATATCAGGTTTAATAATATAATATTCAAAAATTGTTTTTCTATATACTTATGATGTCAGTTGAAGTGTATAGAATACATTACAAGTGAGTAGTTTTTTTATAATTTGT
The DNA here is from genome assembly GCA_004026905.1 of Hystrix cristata. NCBI lineage: Eukaryota > Metazoa > Chordata > Mammalia > Rodentia > Hystricidae > Hystrix > Hystrix cristata. The sequence goes on from PVJO010001415.1 coordinate 92,258, forward strand.
TAAATTCTAGAAGTATTTCTACTAGTATATTCATGTCATGCATTATCTCTGTTGACAAGAATAGAACTCTCATTTTGTCCACAAAGACCTAATCATGCAAAGGAGGATTGAGGCAAGATTATGCACTGGGAATAAGAAGTTATGCCTTCTGCCTAAGGTTTTGTCTCTGTCTTTAAAAACTCCAAACAACTGATCAGTTTAATTAGTAAGTGTAATCAAAAATTAATGAGATTAATTGCAGGCTGTCAAGTAAGAACTAAGGTAATAATTTTGAAGTTTTTCTCCCTGTCACATTATCACATAGTCACAATTGGAGAGAACTGATTGGTTTCTACAGCAAGTAAAAGTGACTTGTGTGGTAATATTGTTTTCATAATCTTTGTGGTTTCCTCTTTCGTTACAGTTAGATGCCAGGAGTGGATTTTGCTTAAGAATTGTAAGGAAAATGGTGGGCCATATTCACCTGGAAAGAGGACCATATGCAGACATCAGAATATTATAGGCCATCGGTCAGGGGTGTAACCTTCAGCAGGTAGGGTCCGAGGCTTAGTAGACAGTAACAGGGAATACAGACGGCTAATCAGCACTCTGGAGATGGTAATAGTATTGGAGGAACATTAACAGGCAGATAGGCTTGGCAGGTGATCAGACTCTAGTTTTCAAACTAGCATTTAGTGATGGAACTCCAGTCATATGGAGGTCATGGCAAGTTATGACTAAATAGTTCTTGTAGAGAAATTGTATACTAGGTACATCACCCAGTCAAGATGCCTGTTAATAAAAATGAGACACAAATCAAGATAAACTTGTTAATAAATGCCAGTGCATTGGATTGGGATCAATTCTAGATCTTATTTTCCTATGATTAAATCCATCCTAGAGGTGAAGGTGAGGTGATGCTCCTGGAGGTGAGTTGAACGTGGCAGCTGAGATTATTAAGGGGAAGCTGCAGAGCTTTGAGTCAAAGCGGGACCTGTAAGCCACTTCCGTGGTCCCAAAACCAAGCCACTAGCAGTGGAAAGGAAGAGAACAAAACTGAGAGAGGACCTGTACCTCTACATAGTATGCAGTGTGACAATGTGTGATCTGAAAGCTGATTGAGCATGAGGCTTGAGGGGCAAAGAAGAATTGAAGACAAACCCAAGGATAAGATAGAAAGATGATGAGATAATGAAGTATGATAGTGGACACAAAGAAAAGGAATAAGTTTGAAGGGAGAATATATTAAGACTTATTTTATTCATTTGTGTTCCATGTACTTATTGAGCACTGGAATATATTTTCCTAGTAGGAAGATAGGAGGTCTGGAATGAAGGATTGATAAATTTGATGGTATCAATTTTTTATGTATCCATAGAAAGGCAAAAGAGGCTAAAGAAATAGATGAGATCACCAAAAAATATGGGACAGGTACCTTCATTTAGGTGCCCTCGATGTGCTCATTCTCTACTATTTATGTGATTCTCAAGGTCCTTTATCATTTAGTCCAAAGAATGAAGACTCTTCTTTTGCATTTATTATAGTTCTTTTAAAATTATTTCTATAAACCCATTGATAGTCATCACACATTTTCTGCTCTCTACCTCAACGCATCCTAAAAACCGGTTGCCAAATTGTACTGTAATTATTCACCTATATGTATTACCCAGTAAGCTGTACTTCACAAGGGTGGGAACATATCTTTTGCATGCTATAGTAATAGAATGTATAGCAAGTACTTGATACAGATACATACTTGGATGAATGGATGGCAGATGAATTAAAGAATCAGAAAAATTGCTACCCATGAGGCAGACCACTGTACTTGACACAAACATTTGCAAAAGAGAATTGGTAGTAGATCTAGTTTTCCATGCAGAGAAGCTAACTTATTTCCAGTGATTGGGGACTTTTAATTTGAATAATGTAATTATCTTAAGTTAGTGTAGACATTTACATGTAAAGTCTAATTTTATGCTAGTCCTTACTGTTTCAACGATATTATAATGCTTGCATGGCACTTTAAATCAGATGAAGTTTAGTTTAATAAATCAATAAATGTAGTTTACCAAGCTGAAGAATTTTGTATTATTCCATAAAAATTTTCTCAAATATAGGTACTTTAAACAAAATTTATATAGCAATTTGTGTGAATCAGGCATGTGGGTGGTATGAGTTTGCTAAGTCCTGCATTCAGGATCTCACCAGGATACAAAGTACTGCCAGCCCTGCAATCCTTTTTGAAGGGAAAGTTTATTTTTCAGGCTGTCAGTTGTTGATGAATATGCTTCCTTGAGTTGTGAGGCCAAAGCCCTCAGCTGTGGGGGCTGCTCCCTTCTCACCGTGTTGGGAAGAAAAATCTTCCTCTTCTATCTTGGGTCCAGTGAGGGCCAGCAAGGGAAAAGACAAGGTTTATTTAGGCATTCATGTCAGAATTTGAAGTATATCTGCCCTTTCTTTTGTTTGAAGCATTCAGAATATATTCATTAAATTTAGCTGTACAGAAAGTTACACCCGAGAATTGAAGAAAGATTTGTAAAACAAAACTCAATCTTGAAATAATTTTTCTTTACTGTGTTCCAGTTATATTTTAAATGGTACATTGTACTGATGGGTAAATCATACACACGTTTGTGGCAACATTTATGGAATGTTGATAGTTATAATTGCCAAAAATAAATAACTAAATAGTCCTCATTCTTCTGAGTAAGAAATTCTTCTAAATTTGGAAGCCACCTCCAAAGAGAACTTTTGCTGTTGAATGAAATAATATCTGTGAATAAAAGAGTCTCTTAATTTAATTTTTAAATTCTGTCAGTTATGTTAAGTTGCAAGAAAAAGGTTTGTTTAATATGTAAAAAGTACGTGGTCGCTTCTAAATTCACAATTGCTCGAGTACAAGGTCTGGGATGAAGTTAAATATATCGGCACTGTAATCTCCCCTTGTCTTATTGCTCCTTTCCTCTATCCCCTTGACTTCTTATGCTTTCAAAAGTGTATGAGGTACATTTTTTTGTAAAATAAATAAGTCATAACTGTATTTCATGTTACAGTCAGAGAGAAATAAAATTTCAAAGAGTATAACTAAAAAGTCCCAGTATTTTATTGCTAGAAATTTTGCTTCTCATTGCGTGTTTCTTTTGTACTGTATTTTTATGAGAATTTGCTAATTCTTAAATCAGAAAAAAAAGATATATATCTTTTCAAAAATGTTTTAAAAGTAAAAATTCATACAGATTGCCTGCCCGAATTTAAGGTATTCATTGAGGCCATCAACTGAAAATGAAGGGAAAAGGTGAGAGTATAGACAAAGTATCTGGGAACTGATGAGTCCCTATAAATCTCTCTTTATAAATGATCAGTTATGCCATCTGTACAAAATGTGAACCTAGAAAGTACATTGAATTCTTGGTTCAGAGAAGGATATGATTATTTGAATTTTAAAATATTGATCTAAAGAAAATGTTATTATTTTACAATCAATTTGATTTATTGAAGTGATCGCTGGTCTATGCTAGGTAATAAAAAGGGTCCACCAACATAAGAGAATTAACTAAACCTTCAGTGTTTATTGTGGATCATTTGAAGGAAAATTATGGGCATTCCAAGAGGGAAAGAAGTTGCCAAGGATGAAAGACTGGGTAGTAACCACCTTTCGCCTTGTTATTCTCCTAGGGTCCCATGATTCCTTCAGTTTCTACATTGATGAAGCCTCTCCAGTAGGTCCTGAACAGCCAGAAACTGTCCAGAATTTTGTTTCTGTATTTGGAACTGTAGCCAAGAAGCTGATGCGGAAATGGTTGGCCACTCAGACAATGAACTTTACTGGTCAGCTGGGAGCCGGAATCCGTTATTTTGATCTGCGAATTTCCACGAAGCCCAGAGACCCTGACAATGAACTTTATTTTGCTCACGGTTTGTTCAGTGCCAAAGTCAACGAAGGTCTTGAGGAGATCAATGCGTTCCTCACAGATCACCATAAGGAGGTGGTATTCTTGGACTTCAACCATTTTTATGGGATGCAGAAATATCACCACGAAAAACTGGTCCAAATGCTGAAAGATATCTATGGAAACAAAATGTGCCCGGCAATTTTTGCCCAGGAAGTTAGTTTAAAGTACCTGTGGGAGAAGGATTATCAAGTGCTAGTCTTCTACCACAGCCCGGTGGCTCTGGAAGTGCCCTTTCTCTGGCCTGGACAGATGATGCCGGCACCCTGGGCTAACACCACAGACCCTGAAAAACTGATCCAGTTTCTTCAGGCATCCATCACTGAAAGAAGAAAGAAGGGCTCGTTTTTTATATCTCAGGTGGTGCTGACCCCCAAAGCTAGCACTGTGGTCAAAGGTGTGGCAAGTGGCCTCAGAGAGACAATCACAGAAAGGTAAGTGTCCTTAAAAAGTGTCAAGTCAAGTAGTTTAACTCAAATTCATACAACTAGTAAGTGATAGGACTAAAATTCATATTCGTGTGGATTGGTTTCCTGGGGTTGTCATAATAGAATACTACCTATGGAATGTCTTAAAATGATAGAAATACATTATGTCACAATTACAGAGACTAGAAGTCTGAAATCAAGGTGTCAGTGGAGGTGATTTCCTCTAAAGAGTCTGAAGTAGAACTAGGCCTCTCACCTAGTGTCTGGTGATAGCTGGTGGTCTGTATTGGACAATGCTTGGCTTATCCCCATGTCACTCCTGTCTTCTTCCTTCTTCACTTGGCCTTCTCCCTGTGTGTCTTTGTATTTTTCTTCTTCTTTTGTATAAGGGCACCAATCGTATGGAGTTACAGTCAACTCTAACAACCTCGTCTAGACCTGATTGCATCTGCATAGACCCTATTTCCAAGACATACCACACTGACAGCTGTGGGGATAGGACTTCAACTTATTTTTGTAGGACACAGGTCCACCCTATAATGTACATCTTTTGACTTGATGTCTAATTCTTTCCTTATAGCACACTTGTGTAGTGCTTTACAGATTAAAAAGCTGTTCTCTACTGTGTGCAAAGTCTTTTTACACACCTAATGCTATTTGAAGTGCACACAGTCCCAGTAAGTAGCTATTGTCTTCTAGATTTAAAAAATGAGGTTCAGGAAAGTACAGTATTTTGCTTCAGGCTCCTTCAACATGAAAATGGAGTCTAACACACTTAGATGCCATTCTTAAGTGACAACCTGTGCCCTGTCCTTTATCCGTGCTACCTTACTACAAAGTATGGCCCTCCAGAAAGTGGTCATCCCATTTGTCAAACTCTGTCAACCTGGAGAGTGGTGGTTCCCAGTAAGGTGAGCAGTTACCAAAGACCTCTGTAGCTCTTTCCTGGGAGTGTGACACAATATGCAGAATTGTGCATATTATTTACTCTTTTGAATTTAAATGTTAAACAATGTAAATATTATGGGAAGAGAGAACCTAGGCTCTTATCAGATATTTTACTTTTTAATCTTTTATCGATAGCTTGAATTATGGTAAGAAAGCATGAATATTTTGCACAGTCAGGGTCTTAGTGAGGAGAGTCAAGAAAAGGAGGAGAAAAGATGTCACAGTGAAAATGGTTTGGGTGGCTCTTGAGCATGGCATACAGGGTGAGGAGTGAGAGGAGGTGAAACTTGCAGCAGGGAACAAGAATATACTTGCAATGAATCTTTTAGCCAGGCTACAAAGAACTTCATCCTGTGAGCAACAAGCAACAGGGAGCTAGATAATGATGTTTAGCAGTTGAGTCGCTTGACCAGATGTGCAGTTTAGGTAGTTGATGCACCCTGGAAGACAGATGGAGTAGAGAAATAAGTGCTTAGAGTGGCTCCAGCAAGTAATACAAGCTAACCTGAGGAAGTGGGAAAACTTAGAAGTCTGTAACAGGCAAACATTAGGATGATTTAGGGACTAGTTAGTGTGAACAGGAGAAGGAGGTAAGTGTCAGGTTACTTATTGAGAAGTGGGATGAAGGAGACATTCACGGAAGCAGGAAACAAAGACACAGGGACTTGGGAGGAAATGAGGACTGTACAATCACCATCATGCTGAATTTAAAGTGCTGGTGAGGCATCAAAGAAGATGTGGCTAATTAGTCTGAGGACTCTAAACCAACTCATTGGGGTTATTGGCCTTTAGAGGCAGTGAATGCAACAAGTCATTGCAGTACAAGGGTTCAGTTCCTTTTGTTATGCAGATATTAGCTAGAATCCCCATTCCTAGAGATTTACATAAGGTTGCCAACCTTTCATTGTTAATACTGTGCAAGTAGAAGACCTTCCCTATACTTTGTGGTAATATTGAGATTTCTTATAGTTTGAGCTCCACCATTGAGAGATTGGATCATTTTTTTGGATCAGTTGTCCCATACGAACTTTCCTTTTTCTATTCTGAAAGATGAAACTAGCTTCAAACTAAGTTTCTACAATAATTTTTATAGACTTTGCAGAAGATCTGAGGTAGGAAAGTCTTCTAATCACTGTAGAACACTTAATTTAAGAAATAATCTGATTTCCAAAATAGCTTCCTGGAGAACATATCCACCATTTTGTACCTCTGCTACATCATTTGGTTGAATCTTCTCTTCCTCCTATTCTTTTATTTCATTGTCTTTGTTCCTTCACACTCAGACCACCTTGGGGACTCCACATGCTGTGCTAGGTTCTTGTGTATGATTATTCACCTCTCTCTGGCCTTCCTAAGCCTGAAGTCAGCTAGTCAAATCAAAGCTTCATCAAAATAAAGTTTCTTATTTAATGGCACCACTTTCTACAAACATTCGTTATTCTAATAAATAACAATTTACCCCCTCCTCTAAATTAGAAAACGAGGGAGTCATGTAAATATAAGAATGTGTTATTTCGAACTGTACCCCACAGAGCTTGCACATTTTGAAGAATCCCTTGGGGGCTTGCTGGAGGTGGGATAGAGGCAGGAGACAGATAAGGGATGAACTGACTCCAACTTCCTCCATTCTTTCTGTACTGGGAATCAAGGAAGCCTCATTTTTAATTTTTCAATATTGGGGATGACACAAGTTTTCCTAAGGCCTCTCCCAGGCTCACCTTTCTATTGTATTGTTCTTTTCTTATGAAAGCACTTACCTGTACAACAAGCCTGCTTTGCATTTTGACCAAGAACTGTTTCCTGATTCTCCCAATATAGCAACCAGTTTTGGAGAAACCAAGAGGAATCCTCTCAAGGAATAAATGGCTTTAAGTGTTCTCTTTTATGACTTTGATATATTTTGGGAGTTTGCAAATTGTAGTTAAACTGCCTTTTGGTTATTCATGTTGTAGTATACTAAAGTAGGATTTGTGAGGGAAAAATCAAAGAAGTTAGAAAAGTGCTTAAGATTATACTTTGCACAATTCTCCTAAAAAATTCATCTGCACATTAGCATATAAAAGGCACTAACAAGTATTTTAGTGAAAAATTTAAATTTAGCTCACACAGTGTTTTCCAGGCACTTTTTTTTCAGATATCACTTATTATTAACAGTCCGTGCTAATAATTAATTTTGAAGAACTCTTCTCAGCCATCTGCTCTAATTCAGAACTTTACACTTGACTCTGGCTTATATATCTGAAATAGTAGAGCTGTACCACTGAAAAGAAAAAGAGAAATGAGGGGAGAATTTAAAAAGTAGAAATAAAGATCTATGCGTAGGATGACCTTTTCCTCTCTAGAATTATGCAAGCTATTTTCCAGTGATGTTCACATAGGTCTTCACCTTGCCATTATACTTATGCTATATGCATTCCTCAGTGGAAATCTGAGGAAAAGGAAAGACTTCCTTTTCAACCGTTTGCAGACGTGTATTGTGAGTGTTACGTCCGGAGGTGGACTGTGACCTGCTGTCCTGTTAGAAAATATAATTCCCAGCGATCATAAACCCAGCTACAGTAAAGAATTAAAGAAACTGAGTTTAAATTAAGAGAAGACATTTTATTTAGAGGACAATTTACTTAAAAGTGGTGGAAAAGGGGGAAAAGGAGACGTTAGATAGCTAGCTACTTGACGAGTAGGGAGCATTGGAAAGCAACATACTCGTGGGCCTTTCGTTGGAGCCCCTTTTTATTGAGGTTTTTCCCTTGGGTCAGCCCTTGGAATCTGATTGGCTCTTGGGCTTGTCTGTCACTTTTGCCTTGATTTCCCTCAGCTCTGTGACCTTTGTCTTTTGGCAGAAGGCAAACCTATGGGCGGGCGCCTTAGGACTAGTTAGAGTCAAAAGGGAGAGTTTGCTTTCTGTATGTTAATCAGATTACCTGGGGCCTTCTGGAATTAGTCTCTTTGCCTTTATCTCCTTAACTGTTGGAATGTAGCTGCTTTTATGTTTAAAGTCTGAGGAGGCCTTTACCCTATCTTTTCCCTACCTATGGGGATCCCTGTCCCTACATGAGTATGGTATTAATGTGAAAGCAGTGTTTTTGTTACTTTTTTGGGGAGAGGGGGCACATTCCAGGTTTCCCAATGGAGTCTTCAGGAAAACATCTTGTTAGGTCTGGGGTCTGCCTTGCCAAAGCAATTTACTTACCTCTAAACAAGTGTATGAGGAACACTTGACTCCCTAGAATTTGTCTTACCAAATGAATAAGTCTAGAAAGGAGGCTGATTCTTCCACTGTCCTCTTGGCTTTTGTGCCAAAACGCTCATTCAGAAATTCCCATGTTGGCACTGAATGATATCAATGAGCTTTCCTGTACTACCTAAGAAAAAAATCGCAGGCAATTTTAGCATCTCTCTGGGCCTTAAGTATTCTCATATGCAAAACTTGGAGTTCAAACTAGATTGTATATTTGACTAGTTTGTTTCTCTATAATTTTTTAAATCATTTCTGATATTTGGGTTAAAAAATTCTGGGCATATGCATTTAGAAAATAGTGTTTGAAATTGTGGGTGGTTTTCAGGAAAATTAAATCTAGCCTAGATTTAGGTGCCATAGCTTTCAATCTGGCTATTCTTTCCAAATACTGCAGATGTGTTTTCTGCATTTTAGCAATGCCAGAAGACACAGATTTTTATTTCTTAAAGATCTATTTTTAATTATTTTTCAAACACCAGCTTTTACACCTCACCCCCACGGAATTCACACATTCTTTAGAAGAAGGTGTGCAACTTGAGTCAAGTTCTTCCCTAATTTGTGGAAGTTTATTAATTTATATGTTTGGTCTTTTTTTTAATTTAAGAAAAGCAATCGTGTCGCTTGTCAGAATTTTTAGAACACAATGTATCTTTATAAGTAAACTGATATTACTTAAGTTACATAGGTCAACAATTTGAATAATGATAACAATCATAGTAATATGCTCTTATTACTAGCTATTTTAAGTGCTCTTCATTATATATTTTACTGTTTTATATGTACTGTTTGATTTAGTATTCACAAAATCTCCCAAATGTAGGTACTATTGACATCCCATCTTAAAAGTGAGTCCTAGAAGTGTTAGGCAACCTATCTAGATAACAGAGGTAAGAAAATATAGGTTCAGGATTTAAATCAAAATTACTCTGTTTGTTCATAAAACCAACATGTTTGGAGATGTTTTCCATTCTAGACGTGGTATGACCTCAGATATGGACTGTTAAAACCATCATCCCGTATTATCTCTCTGCTATTTATGAGGCTCTAAGGAGATAGCTGTAATTTTTTTTAGAGATTTTTAGAAATAGTTTTGTTAGTGTATATTTGCAGTACATAATTGTTACATTTATAGTGGGGCATCTGTGCATGTACATAATGCATCTTAATTCTTTTTTCAGAGAGATGCATGGAAGGATTTGGTTGTCTGTGAGGAAAGAATGGAATTGTGATAAGCAGATTAGGTGGAGAGGTTTCCCTGGCTGAAGAAGTAGCAAGAGCAAAGCAGAGACGTAGACAATCTTGGATATATGTAAATTCAGGGCTGGCCATAGCAGAGTGATGTCAAAGGAACATGTGAGATGAGTTCAGGAAAAGCAAAAGGAAAGATTATGAAACTCTAGGCGAAATTAGAGATGTATCAGAAAGATGCCGAAGGGTCTTGGACAAGATCAGAACAGAACCTCAGAGGATGAAACTGACCGCATGATATACAATGAGTAAAAATTGGGAGACTCTGAACGTGGAACCACCAGTTCAAGAGCAGCAACAAGGTAGGATGTCAGCCAGTGGTTGGGAAGAGAGAATGGTAAAAGACGCTGACATAGAGTGAGTTCAGCCCTCCTGCCAATGCTGCCCACTAGAGCACTAAGGACACCATTAGTGCTGCCCTTCTATAGGAATGACATCCCTTGGAGTTACACAATGTGCAGCCCTGCCCACTTAATCTCATAGTCACAGTCATCACCTGGACGGCAGGGTAGAATTTTCACCATGTAGTTATTTGTATGCTCCCATATTAGCTGCCCGGGGAAAGGCGGGGAAGCAAGTGCAGTTGTTGAGCATGCACAATGTGTCAGCTACTGTGCTGAGTGCTTCAAGAAAGCAAACCCAGGTAAACTGTCAAACAAACTGGCATCGGGTTCCCAGATAAGGAATGGTGTGGAATAGTAGAGCAGGAAAGGAATTTGAAGTTACTGGGTTCAATTCTCGTTTCCTCGTGCCTGTTGCCCTTTTGAACATTTTCTATTTAGTAAGAAAGCTGAAGCCCAGATGAGAGTTAAATGATTGCCCAAGGTTCTAGGGCTAACTGTCAGCAGATAGATGGAATTAAAATCTAAGTCTTCTGGTTCACAGGCAGTGTTCTTAGGTACATACCTCAGGGAGGGATGATGTTGGAGAATGGAAAGAAAGGCCAAGGAGGGCCAGAGAGCACCGTACTGCCGAAACCAACATGGAAGGGCAAGTCAGCTTTTACTCTGCATTGTACTCAACACAATGTGTTGCTTTGATTGGAGGGGATAATGGCAAGCCATAGATTTTGTGCTGTACCGACCTTCCCTGGACTTTCTTTCTATGCCATTATTCTAATAGACTTTTTTCCCTCTGACAGTGGGCATACAACCTAACTCAGACCCCCCTGCTCCCTTATTTACCCTTTTCTCCCCTTTTTCTGGAAGTTATTCACTCCAGTAGCAGTCATTTTAGCAGCTTTAGGGAGGCAAGAGAAGCCTCAGCATGGGCCTGGGTTTCATAAGAGCCCTATGTCAACCATAGACCCCACCGACCTCTATGAAGTCCTCTTTGACTCCTCTCTCCACTCTAGCCATGACCCCAGATAGATCAGTGCACAGGTAGGTCAGTGGAGAGTGGATTTTCTATTCAGTAGAAGGAAAAAGCTGTACAAGCCCAGGAGAGGAATATCAAGAATATTCTGAAAAGCCAGTGTCCAAATAGACATTGTTTACAAGAAGCTTCCATTATAAGATTCATCTGAAGTGTATACTGGTACGATAGATATGATTCCTAATTTGCAGTTTATGAAATTGAAGTTCGGAAAGGCTAAATAATTTCCTCAGGTGGTACTGTGAGCTCGTACTGGGGTCAGTTCAGAATCTAAATCCTTGGACCCCTGAGAAGAGGGTCTGGTGTATAAACTGGAAGGAAGCCCCAGAAAGCAGACCTTTTCTCAGTCCAGGCCCAGGCAGACTGAAACGTGCTCATGGAGACTTTGTTAAAATGAAAATTCTTGGATGCCGCCCCCGTAGATTCTGATTCAGTAGTCTGTGACTCAAGATTTTCATTTTTAACAGGCTCGGGGCGCCTCACTTTGAAGAGCACTGCTCATGTCTGCAGCGAAGCTGCATATCAATCTAGGTTTGCTAAGTTTGGAGAGACTCAACCTCAAGAATTATCGGTGCCCTTATCCTTGGGCTCAGTGAATTCTTCCTCATGGCAGCTGTGGCTCCATTTTCCCTAGGACCTGCTCGTTCTGTCCCTCAGCTAGAGCTGCCTATCAGTGATTTCCAAAACAGCCCCCAGCGATTGGCATCTTTTCTTTCATGCCACTTGGCTTGATCCTGGGGTTGTTGGCCGGATAATCACAGCCAAAGGCAGCTTTGGAGGAATTCTTTGTTCCCCTGATCTAAAAAAAACACATTTATTGCCATGGAAGAAGGTTTATCAAGTTCCATACTCACCATTTTCCACAAGTCAACTGATATCAGAGTACTTTGCGCCCCATTTGCCTCCCCAAACTGATTTCAAGAATTTAATGGGGGGGGGGGAGAATGAGAAGGCGAGGAAGGGAGAAGGAAAAAGAGAAAAGGAGAAAAGGCAGTAGAGGAGAGAAACAGAGGGACACAGAGAGTTGTCAAGGGCTGTTGCTTCTGCTGCTTATTTTGTTTGGAGAGGGAGAAGGATTTGGTAACAACTCGTGACCGTGAGGCTGTGTGACAGAAGAGTGATTTTAGCCTGCTTTTCACTGGGGTGTGACAAGAGGAAGGTAATCTGTAACTCCACTTTAGCAACTTTCACCCAAGAATCTTTGAAACAAGGCACATAAAAGCTCTTTCTTCTATTTTTCTGATATATTCACTCACTTTGGTAAATGCTCAAGAGAAACTAGCCTAGTCTACAGCTAGAATATATATAGCTACACTCACAAAACACTGAGAGGAGGTGAGCTGAAGGAATGTAGAGAGAATAACGGTGTCAAGTGCCCGAGACTCAGGGATATTTGGTGAGAAGAGAGTAAAACAGTAGTCTGGGTTCTTAAGTCAGCAACTAAGAGGATATGGAGATTTATTAGGAATTTGAAATGGACCATAAAATGAATTATCTGTAGATAAGCAAGGAAGAGGTTTCTGGTTCAAGAAGTTGAATGGACCCAAGCTGGGTATCTCAGTCGTATTCTACTGCCACGAGGGGGAGGCCTTCTGTGCTCTGCAGGAGGGGCTCCTATTTGTGGTTTTGTTTTTGTTCTTGTTTCTTTTGTTGGTTGTTTTATTTAAACTGTGGAGCAAGAAAATTTAACAGTTCTATGACTATCTACAGCCAAAGATGCCCCAAGTGCAATGCGTAGCTGGAGCAAGATGGGTGTGTTATTTGTTACAGCCAGGGGAGAGCACAAGTCACAAGGAACCATGAGACATCTCGATAGGAAGACCCTAAAAGGGATTTATAGAATTGGAACTTAGGGAGACTTGGGGAAAGATTTAAAGAAGTAGAGGTTCTCTCTAGACGGGATGCTCTCATAAAGGACAGTTCTACAAGTGGATATCTCAGTAAGTCTTACTGTTACCAGGATCTCCTGACTTTTGGATCTCCTGGATGCCAAAATGTTATCAGGAAGCTCCTTCTAAAAGTGGCTTGCCAGTTAACTGTTACGGAGTTCTGGATTACTTGCCTTTCCTCCTGGAGTTCAATTCCAGGTTCTTCTCATCTCAAACAAAGAACTGGACAAAATGAGCAAAAAGCAGTAGCAAAGTTTATTTGAAAAAGTGAATGCAAAGAGTGAGAGAGAGATTGGATTTGCCGAGTGAGCTTGGCCCGGATAACAGAGGAAAAAAGCAAGATAAAGAACACCCTGCAGAAAGCAGGGAAGGCTATTGTGAGGAAAGCCATGATAACAAGCTGTTCTTGGTATGTGTCCTTTAATGCTGTCCAAACATAAAGAAAATCTGAGAGGACTTCTACAAATGGGTCCTGAGAGGCAGTGCTGAAATCCCGCACCTCAGGCTGATGTCAGGTCTAGACCATCCTATTGAAAACTTGCTCAAGTTCTTGTGGGAAGTCCACATCCGGGGCTTTGGGAACTGTTCTGCACATGTGTTCCGGGATCTTGTGATTAACAGGTCTTGCCTACTTCCCCATCCAGCCTTGCCAGGCCTTGATTGCCTATGTCGTTACTTATAGGCTAGAATAAGATTAAACTAATTGCTCACTCGTTTGGGCCGAGATAGCTAGATGTTTGGTCATTTGCGGATGGCACAGGGGTCTTGTTTGTCTGCTTAAAAAGATTAGAGGTAGCTTTTTAAATAGCACTTCATCATGCTCTCAGGCTGACCTTATCTGAGCTTGGTATTCTGAGAGACTGTTTATGTCCAACAGGAGAATAATATGACCTAGTTTTAAGAGTCAAGCAGGGTGCCAGTTGTCAAGGGCTGCTATTTCGGCTGGTTCTCTTGTTTAGTTGGAAAGCTTTTCGTGCGGGTTAGCCTTCCCAAAAGCCCAGATCATTTTGATAATGAAGGAAATCAAGGAGTTAATGATATCTTAGTTACCAACTGAAAATTGCAGTTCTTCAAATTGAAAGGTTGGGGGAGGGGAAATGTGAGAATATAGTTCTTTGTCAAAAGAACCACTTGTTCTTTAAGATCTGCAAACATGACAACTTCCTTCCCAAAGTTTTCACAATTCATGTAGGGCACAAAGAAGCAGAAATGGGATGGCAGAGTGCCATGTTTTCAACAGAATTATTTTGTTACCCTTTTGCCAGGGGGAGGCATGGTTTCTTGGGTTTGCTTGAGTGGATGCTCCCGAAAGTTTGTGATCCAGATGTTTGTATTGAGTGTTTGTACTTGGTAGACTCAATTTGGGGTAACTGAGCTACAGATTACCAAAGATGATTCTGACAAGTAGAAATACTTAGCTGAGTGAGGTGATAAAAGTCAAATCTTTTCTGCCAAAAGATAAAAGTAGTAGGAGCCAATCTAAGTGTGCCTAACCTAATGGAATTATAACATGAATTTCTAACAACTTACTAACGACACTCTAGACAATGACATTTTAAATTCTATCTTGCCACATTTGGTTGATGAAATGTTTTCTTCCGTGATAATTTCAGTATAACAACAGCAATAAAAAGCTGGAACTCTTCAGAGAATTTTAGAAGAAAATACTGCAAGCGTCGCTTATAGATATTAAAATTTGCTTGGCCTCATTCAATAAGCACAAATCTTCTGGTTCTTGCTCTATGTATCCGGAATTGTAGCCTATTGCTAATTAACTTATTTTAAAGTACTAAAAATAATTAGACAAAATAGCTAGAGAGTTGCTCATCATAATTGACTTTTTTTGTTTTGCTTTGTTGAAGTCACAAGTATAGCTTGAATTTTTCCTTCAAAATATTCCTTGCTCCCCTCCACCCTTCACACACTTCCTTGTGGCCTCAGCTGTTAGAAGAAAAAAACCTCACAAGTTGTTTCAGAGGATGTGATAACCTATCTGAAAGGAGCAGTGTGTGGCAGTGAGACTGTAACCTGTGATTCCATTAGTGAATGCTAAAAGCACAGGCTGCCCTTTGGAAATGTGTGAGAGATCTGGCCAGAATAAAACAGCAAATTCACTATGTGACTGTTAGTTGTCTGCATACTAAACAGAAAAGCTGTTGTGTATATTATTTATCTCTGGTTCAAAACGAACTAGCTCAGATTAAAAGTGAAGCAGTCAAGAAAATAAATATCACAATAATGTTATCAAAAACTCTTTATGAATGTTGATATTTCCATTTCGATGGTTCATTTTTGGAATGTATAATTAAGACTGCCTGTTTTTCTGAAATACTTTGTAATAAGGGGCTTGTAAGGAATTGATTGTAGAGAAACTTGGTGGAGTGTACCGTTCAACCTAAATTCACTGTTAACAAACACCATTGGGAATTGGGAATAGACAAGAAGGATCAGTTTTTAAGTAGCCTGGAAGCCTAGTTTCATTCTCTCCTCACATTTATATTTACAGACTAGTTGTTTAAGGGTCACGTAATGGATTTGACTCTGCTGCCATTCACAAACAAGGCACGCAGCCCCAGGTATTTCTATCTGGCCTTATTTGATAGAAGAAGAATATTACACCCTTGCATGCACACATAGCTCCCAGCTGCTGTGTGTTTATACTGTGGCACTTCTCCATGCATCTAAGGCCAAATAGCCTGGAGACAGGATGTGGCCTGTGACCCTAAAGATGAATGTAACAGTTCATATTTAGATGTTCCCCTAAAGCCTCATGAGCTCATAGGTGGGACTTTGGGGAGGCGATTGGATTATGGGCACATGACACTCATTAGTGATGAGTTTATAACTAAATGTGATGTTGGGAGGTGAAGGTTGGTGGGAGGAGGCAGGTCACTGGGGGTGAGGCCTGGAAGGGTTTAATCTCCCTCCCTCATCCCTTGACCACCTCTCTGCTTCCCGACTGCCATCCCATAAGCAAGCCTCCTTTGTGATGCCCCTTTGCCATGCTGCCCTGCCTTGGAGCCAGCTGACTATGGACTGAACCCTCTATAGGCTGTGAGTCATAATAAACCTTTCCTCCTTAGAGTTGCTGTTGTCTGGCATTGTGTTGCAGCAACAAGAGAAGTAACTAAGACAACGGAGATGCTCCTTAATGCTGTATGTAGACCACATTTTGATGTCTCCATGACATGGCTCTGTATAAAAAGTCTATCTCAATGGTATGCCATTTACTACTCTAGCTAACACGGAGTAGTCTGTTTTAGACTGAAATGTGTATGTGTGATTACATACATGTGTTTATGTGTGTACTGAACAGGGTGAGAGTGAGGTAATGAAAATAAATAGTAATATAGCGTAGACTTTGCTCATCAGCAGTAAAATTACATGTCTTTCTTCCTGCTCCAAAGAAAAGAATTTCACATGGAGTGTCTTCTTATCTCTTAGTTGAGGATAAAAATGGTCTTGAAAATGCTCACATACCCAGCATGGTAATTCCTCACCTAGGTTCATGATTGCTCTAGAACGTGCATTTATATTCTTTAGCTTGCTCTGGACTTCATGTTTTTTCCCAGTGTTTTTCTTACAGGATTTCTTTGGTAATGTGAAAGTTTTGAAGGTTTTGTTTGTTTCCAACATTGTATGGTTTATCTTTGCAGTATTTAGGACCCTTTGTCTATGTCCTATTAAAAAACAAAACAAAACAAAACAAAAAACCCCAGAACTTATTTATGGTAGGGTGAAGGGAAGAAAGCAATATAGTTACTTAGTGACTAAGATGACATTTGTACTGCGGTTTTATTTAAGAATATTAATTTCTCTTTCTCAGAGTCAGCAGACCCAAGGAGCTTTTCCTGGGGTGCCAGGACTATTCAGGTTATCCAAGGTCAGAAAAAAGTCTATCCGTTTTATTGACTTGGCCAGTCATTCAACCAATAAGAACGTATTAAAAATGTGCTGTGGACTTAGAGTAGGGACAGAAGAGTCACGATACAGTATCATAAGATTTGGCCTCAGGATCCATGTCCTTAGGTCACAGGAAAATATCCTTGAATTGTGAGATTTACATAAGAGACATAAGTAGTGAATGCTGCAAGACCTAGTTCACAACTGAG
This sequence comes from Hystrix cristata, assembly GCA_004026905.1. Classification (NCBI taxonomy): domain Eukaryota; kingdom Metazoa; phylum Chordata; class Mammalia; order Rodentia; family Hystricidae; genus Hystrix; species Hystrix cristata. Next base: position 109,424 of record PVJO010001415.1, read on the forward strand.
TACTAACATTTTGACTTGTAGATGATACATGCCATACAGATTCAAAGGAAAGGTAGATGAGAGGAGTGATTTTTCCAGTATCTCAGGACAATAATATGCCGAACTTTTCTGCCGTTTTCCCAATCTTCAAGACATTGTAATTTTGTTCCCAAGTATTTCAAGCATGTCTATTGTTTCTATTCAAATATAATCTACTCTTGTAAACATCGACCATGGAAAAATGGTAAAGAGCGTCTTTCTTATGATAGAAAATTATGCCTGATTCTGGAAACATTTCCAGACAATAAGATTCAGACTAGGCCAACAAACACATGCAAAAGAGCCAGCGACAGGAGGATAATACATTGTGTGCTTACTGTGTTAGTGATGTTGTGTAAGGAAGAGGGAAACAAACCATTCTACAAAAGAATTGTCTTTCAAAATTCAGTAAGTTCCCTAAGAAAATTTCATAACTGCCTGGTACATATTTTAAAAATTCAAGGTGGAAAAATATGCTTTTAGACTTGACATTGCCCTGCACAGTGTACCTAAGATACATTCCTTGGTTACCAAAAGTACACATCCAGTGAAGTATGTTCCTCTCCTGACGGCATTAGGTTGGCAGTGAGCGAGCCACTGTTGGGACTTACAGTTGAGAAGCAACTCTTGACAGGTGTGGTTGGTTTTGGTACTGGTTTCTCTGCTCTTCCTTCTCAGTTTGCAGTGAGAAGAGACAATTTTCTAGCAACTTGAGAAAATGTTCAGGAAGCCCCAGCTGTTCTAGCCTCAGCTGTCCCTGAGATCTAATAATTAGGGTGGGAAAAGCACCTCTCTTTAAGGGCACACACATTTTAAGTTGCCTTAATTTTTCTGCCAATTAAACTTCTAAGATGTCAAGTGCATCTCCAGGCAAGAGTCTCCACGACAACTTAGTATCCTTTGGTAAAGGAGCCTAAGGCAATGGGAGATTTTGAAGTGGCAAAACGACATGGAAAAATGTTACTCTTTCATTATCAAAGTACACCTGCACACTTTTGCTTATGGAAACATAAGGACACATATTAATATTATCACTGATTGTAGTGAAGGATACTAAAGAGATTGGAAGTGAGAATTCTTCGCTAGGAACTGTTTCTGAGCCTTAGCAGTTGACATCCTAGACAAAGTAGTTCTTTGTTGTGGACAACTGTCTTGCATACTGGAGAATGTTCAATAGCTTCCCTGGTCTCTACTCAGTAGATTCTAGTAGCATCTTCACTCTAATAACAATAAAAAAAGTCCTCAGCCATTGCCCAATGCTCCCTACCCAGAGAAAGGTATGCGGGCCTAGAGCTGTCACTGTACAAAAGATCTTGTGACAAAAGATCACTGTACAAAAGATCTCCTGTGGCTTAATTTCTTTACATGTTTAACTATATGCCACTGACTGCTGGGGGCTTAGAAAAACATAAAAGAATTACTTATATGGTTTTATGTTCTGTTTAACAACTACGACAAAACTTATATATTTTTAGTGTCTGCTGACACCTTCATATTAGTCATCTAACCAAGTGCTACTGAAAAATTTTAAGAATAATTTTAGGGGGTGGGGTGCATGAATCTTTATCCTTTCAAGGTGAATTGGTTTTTGAAACAACCTAAACTCATTCAGAACCAATTTCAGTAAACAAGGTGAGTGAGCTAAATTAATGATGGAGTCAAAATCCAAGTGGGAAAATAATGAGATTGATTTTTCTTGTGAGCCAGTGAAAGACTCTGAAGTCAATTTCAGTAGAGGATTCTGAAAAAGACTTTGAATCATCCTGTCACTGAGGGGATAAGTAGACAATCCTCTTCTGTGTGATGCTCACTTTCTGCTTTGTTAGTTTTGAGGGAGTTGGTTATTAAAACATTCTACTACTTTAGACTCACACCTCACAGAATAAGAAAATACAAGAGAAATTAGTTTTGGTTCTTGAAAAAATGCCTTTCTTTGGATATGTTTATTATTATTGTTACTATTATTATTATTATTTGGACTAAATAGATACTTGAGTAGACTTAATAAAAGCTCTCTAAGTGTCTGTACTTCAAAATGACCAAGATAGAATAGTCCCTGTTCTCAAAGTGGTTATTTTCTAGCAGAAAACATGGAGTCATGAAGTTTATTTCACCTTGGTGGTGTAAGTGCTGAGGCAAGTTACAATCAGGGCTTTTCTTGGATTTCCAACCCAGCCCTGCTGTACCTAAACTGTTTAAACTGGAAGGAGTCATTAATTTCATCTGCCCTCAATTTCATCTAAGGTATTGGCAAACCTTTGTCCTCTCTTCTAGCATCAATGATTGGCTTCTATGGTAACAATAGTTTCTTTGGAAAAAATACATTGCTATGTCTTGTAAAGAAAATCTTCTTATATGAGCTCTAAATGCTAACCACCAGTTTCATTATTCTCATTACCAGAAAAGGAAAAGATACCCAATAAGAGGTTTGTGAACACCAACTCTTGACAGATCTGACTTGTTATTGGTAGTTCATTATTAAAGAGTGACCCGGAACTAAAAGAGTCAGCCCTACTTCCTTGTTCCTCAACTATGCAGGGTTATAATGATCAGCATACAGCCTTGATGGATCAGGAGTTTTTGTATCCCAGGAAAGTAGCAGGCAGAGCAAAGTGATATAAAATACCTACATACAAAATTTAACTCGTAAATCCTTTACAGTTTAAATATCGCAGTATTATAAAAATATGAACAATACCTATATACTCAGCTTAAACTTTGATTAACTTTAAGGATGTCAGTTTCCTTTTTTATTTATGAAAATATAAAACAAAATTTCATAACAAAATAATAAGAGTAACAAAGTTAATATACTGCATATCATTATCTTGAAAGTAGTTACTCAGAATACAAAACATAAACCAAAAAGATTCTTACAAAAAAAAACATAATAACACAAAACTTTCTTTTCAATGAACCAAATAAACTAGTAGTACAAACAAAACAAATTAGCATATGCAGTACATACACTGAAATATTTTTTAAAGAGTAGAATATATAATTTGGGCAAGTATTTCAACTTTACCCTACATTCTATTTATCCCTCTTCTATTTTGCTCATAAATATATACACATATATGTATATATATTCATATAAATTAATCCATGCGATATCTGAGTTTAACTTGTTTCACTTAACATTATGTTCTCAAGTTGCATCCATTTACCTTCATATGCCTCATTTATCTCTCTTTATGGCAGCATACTACTCTATTGTGTGTAAATACATTTTCCTTGGGAACATCACATAAGCCCATTGACAGATGAATAAGATTATCAGATTCTTACTTCAACATTCTTCTTTGTAAGATGAAGATGTTAAAATTGGAAACAATATATTATGAGTAATTGCATTAGATGCATTATATATCTTGTCATTGTAGCCAACCTAATAACTGAATGATACAAATATTTTCATTTCCATTTTACATATAAAAACTAGGCTTAGCTCACCTAGCCTCATGCAGCATCTGTGGTAAAACTGGGTTTCAAACAGATATCTGCCTGGTTTCAGAGTCTTTGCTTCTTTTTTTTAACCTGTACACATCAATCTACTCTTTGAAATTACATGATTCTTTTCACAAGTAAAGCAAAGCAGTAATGTGAAAGTTTCATGTATTTGCTAACAACTGCAAGATGAAAGAAAAGAAGTTACTTAATTCTACTTCCAAATTCAGGGATTTTAAAATTACATAAAATTTAAAATTCCTGGCAGATGAGTATATAGTAGTTACCTTTCTAGGGTCAGTGGTTTGCAAGAGAGCACATTTAATATAGGACATTTACAAGTTACAGCACTCACACACAAGCCAAATGCAGGAAGAGTGCAGTACATCTGTCCATGCACTGGAGACCTGAAAGATCCAGTCATGGGCTGGGAACCCTCAGCAATGTCCCATGTACACCTGTGTCTGCACTAAAAGCCTGAAGAAATCTACACCAGAGCCAGGATACGATGCTTACAGCAGAGATGAAGACCAGAGCCTCCCTGAAGTGAATAGCAGCCATCTCCGACGACAAGGCCCAAGCTCCTCCTGCAACAAGAACAGCCCAGTTCATTCAGGGAAACCAGCTTCGGTAGAGTTTCTCCTGGGAAACAGCTGACTCTTGTCTTCTGCTCCCGTTCTCCCTTAGACTGTGTCAGCAGCAATCCTCAGGTGGATCCTCTACATCTAGAAGCACACCAACTCAGTCCAGCTGGGCGTTCCTGCTTAAAATAACCATGTTGTCCACCACAAGGAGCTTTCTACAAAAGGTGGAAAAGGCTTCCAATCCAAAATATTCTAAATCCCAAAGCTTCAGGTACATGGGAAACAAGTCAGTTTTCAAACTATCTTCCTTGGTCAGTGTACTAACATCAAAAACGAGTGTGACATTCTATTTGGTGGTTTGCCCAAAGAGAAGCCAACTCCATCTCCAGCTTTTATTTTCATCTGCAAGAGCCCTGATGATCCAAGAAACTTTATATTAAAAGGATGATACTGTTGTTTTGTGATATCAAAACAATAATTTAGGTAAAATATTCATTTTAACTGTATTACTTCAGTGTAGAGTTTTTTTAATTGAGGTAAACTGTAGAGCTGCAGATTAACTGATTGCTTCAAAATAAGGCTTCTGGAAGAGAAGAGTATTTATTTGTTTCTTCATTCCTCTATTTGTCCTCTACTCTGGGAGTGAGTAAGGTTGGTTTCATCTTGTCCGTTCTATGAGGTACCTTGTTCATGTCTCCAGTAAGGCTCAAGTAGCCCAGAATATTCAGTGTCCACAGAGCTGACCTCAATCTTACAGCGCCATTTCGTGTGGTTTTAGGGAAGTCTCGTAAACTTGTTCAGCCTCATTCCTTCCTCTCTGAAGTATTCTTGCCTCAGGGCTATTGTGAAGCATAAAATAATAATCATGCAAGTATCTAGCTCTGTGCCTGGCACATAGTGAGTGTTCAATAAATATTGGGTTTTATTGTTATAATTAATGGCACATTTTTGTTAGAACATTGATGGTACTCTGCTAAATTAAAAGAGTAAATAATTGTCTTTGAAAATCTAATTTCCTTAGGAAGTGATTTCATTATTGAGAATAATTAAGTTTATTTTAAATAGAGCCCTATCATAATCTAGCTTATATGATGATTTGGCATTTTCAATAGATGTGAACACACAGAAGAGTTCTGTACACTAATTATCAGATGTTCTGTGGCCAATGCAACTGATCTCTTGCATGTTGTTTGTCTGTAGCACTATTATATATTTCTGTTATGTTTATTGTTATTCTTATTGGGTTATGATTGTGTTTAGAACTAAGCACAGAATTACAGTGATATTGTGTACTAGAATTACCAGTGAGATTTGCAATCTACACATGCTCACACTCCCTTCCTACAGATTGTACAGTGGGCCTGGATCTTATTACTTTAAACTTAAGGCAGACTTCAGAACCACTGACTGACTGTACTATGAGCTCCTTGAAGCCAAGGAGCATCCACTTTCCAGTTCTGTATCCTCGAAAATGTAACTAATAGTTGTTCACATTTAGTAGCTTTAAGGGTCAACTATTATAGAAGATAATAAAGTAAATTTTGTGTTGCATTTTCCAAAGAGATTATAAGTCTTGCATGTTTAAAAAAAGAAAATTAATATCTGGCAAATTCCTAATTAGTTGATGACACTTTAAATTATGATTGTAACAAATTTCATTGACAACTTTTTTTTTTTCCTGAGATTGAATCTCTAGTGTTTATCCAATGGCTATATAACTTTACTCTAAGTAGCAAAGGCTAACCGCAAAAAAGAAACTCTTTAAAAGCCTGACCTCCAGGTGCGGTTGACAGGTTGGCCTAGCTGGATAGTGTTGACGAAGCGCTGTTCTGAGAAAGGCAGGTTGTTTTCATTAATCACATTTCTATTGTTTAAATACATCAACCAACCCAGCAGATTCTGTTACAAGTGAGCAGATGTCCACTTCAGGGTTAGGTCAAACGTGTCTGCATACACGTGGTTGTTATAATAAAACTAAAATGGTACATGAAGTTACTCTAGGATCTCTGTCACCGTTGGCGACAGTTTGGTAATTGTCTTAGTGACGGGGTAATTGTGCAGCTAATTCCAGGAGGTACTAGCAGGCCTCAGGGAGGTGTGAGTTCTCCACGCCCCGTGCAGCCCTTCCTGTTTGCCACGTGAGTGGTGATAACAGCCTGCAGCCATCCAGATGGTGTGCTCTAGGGTGCTCACGCAGTCTGGTTCCCTGATTCCCTGAGCAGAGACATGGGAAGGATGACGGTATCTCCCATCTCTGGGGGTGACTTCCTTGGGAGGTTTCGAGAAAAGTTCATAACATGATCAATAAACATTAATAGCAGAAAAAGTTGTTCAGATATGTTACTCTGTAAACTACATTAAAATGGGAGGCTACTTTCATTTTTATAAACAGGGATCTGTGGACTTTGAGAATTGCTGATATTCCCAATAACCAGATTACAAATTACTTTGTGGTAGGTAAAGAAGTAAAAGGAGTCACCCAAAAGTTATTTCACAATAACAGTATGTGACAATTCATGGCGTCTCTGCTTTTATATCCGCACACATGAAACAGCTTGCCTAAGTCACACTGCTAACTTTTACCTAGAACCAAAATGTCCTGTAATCACACCCAGTTTCTTTTCTACTGACAGAAAGCCACGTCTTAGCAGCTTTTCTCATCATAATAAATTTCTCAGGAACACCAGGATGCTCAGGGTTTTTTGTTTGTTCGTTTGCTTGTTTGTTTGTTTTTGGGGGGGAAGAGAAGTATTTGGGTAGCAAAGATAACAAACACTTCATATAAGTTAAAGTTGAAGGCAAATAAAACCATTTGACATCCAAAGGAAAAAGATATTAGTGATAAAATAAGTGATTCCTGAAGTGCGATGAGCAAGTTATTTTCTTCTCCTACATCATCTTCACCTGCAGCAAACTTAAGCCTGCCCAGCATTCTCCAGAGCCTGCTCACAAGGGAATAAATATTTTGCATTAGATACCACCCACTCTTGTGACCAGGGCAGCCTAGTTAGAGTTGAAGGCATTTTTAAGTGAATTAAAACAATGCAAAGATGTTCCTTTCTTTTAAACATATAGAGTCTGTGTCAAAACAATTAAAGAAAATCTCTATATATGATTTTCCATTTTCCTGAACTAATATTGGGACCCTCTCCAGGAATGGCAAGGAAAGGGTTTGGATTGAGTATAAATGAGCATCGCCAGTTAATGGCAGACAGAGCCTGAGTACTGCACTGCCCTAAAGAAGAATAAATTTGGGTCATTTGTAGGAAAATGGAGGTGCCTGAAGGCCATAATGTTAAGTGAAATAATCCACAGACACAAGTTTAAATATCATATAGTGTCTCTTATATGAGAAACCCAAAGTATAAATAAATTGAAGAGCAAAGTAAAAAACAGGTAAGAGGGAACAGGGAGATAGATCTTTGCATAAAGGAAAGGTGACCATGAGATGGAGTAGAGGGAGGGTGGAGAAAGGAAGGGTATGAAAAGGAATTAAGATGTGTTATGTATGTGTACCAACTACCCCCAGTGAATGTAATCATTATGTACTGCAAATGTGAATGATAAGCATAAAAATTTTAAAAAGTATGGAGCTTCAGGTAAAGCTGGAGCATGAAGCTCAGAGTAGATGTGTACAGTGATGTTATTATTTCAGATAAGTGCTTTATTCCTGGAAAGATTACTGTGCAAGTTGAAAAGTGTCATCTCCATTCTGGTTGCAAAAGTGCTCTTCCAGGTGCCATGGTGCTTTGCGGCTGTGTGCATTTCAAAATACAATCCCCAAAGACAGAAGAATCATTTGCATCACATAATCCAGGTGTCATGTTAGGGCCCGTGATACACACCACTCCACAGGGATTTTCTGTCTGTCATAGATCTGAATGACTGCTCTTGCCCACTCTTGATATCCAAGCTCTGGTGTCAAACCAGTGTGAGTGGAGGGAAGGAATCATGTCACAGGGAGCTTGTCTTGGAGTGAAAAGAGACCCAGTTGAAATATTCTAAGCACATTGTGTGTCTGTATTCTGAGAGCACTTATTTCTTTAGTCATAGAAAACTGCAAGTCTTGGGAGGCAATAAAGATCACACAATGCATTTGGGAGGCCAAAAGTGGTTCCGAAACAGCATTTGGAATTGGAGCAAGAGATGAGAGAAAGAAAAACCGTGCATATCATAAAAAGCGTTTCTTTTGTTTCACACTAAAAGAAAGTATGAGTTTTCTCAAGATGAGTGGGAACTAACTGAAGAATTTTATATAAGGAATTCATAAAGTCAGATTTGGATTTAGATAAAAATCACTCTTTCTATAATAGAGTGAACAATTTCAAGTGGGATGATAGCACATGCAAGGAGATCAGAGGGGACTTTCCAGACCTACATCCTCAGTTGCTCGAGGCCCTTGTGTGTCTCTGATTCCCAGGATCTAGGTACGTAATGGGCAGTCCATGCATGTCACTGAGTGAGGCTGTGGTGGCAATTTGGATGTTATATAATAGACTGAAGTAAAACGTGGCCATAATGATTAGAAGAGGTAGACCAAGATTCAAAATGTGTTAGTAAAATAATTCACTGTTGCAGGGATTGAAAAGGGGAGGAGTTAGAGGTGTAAATCAGAAATAGGCTTCTAGCTTGTGCCACTTGTGATACCATTCGCTGAGGCCTAAACATTGGGCGGAGAGAGAAGAATGCAGTTACTTCAAATATATAGACTTGGAGAGTTTTGTGGGACATTCAGGGCCTGATGATCATAAAGCATCTTGGACACAAGGGTCCTGTTCCATTGGGTTCAGAAAGAAGTCTAGGCTACAAAAACAGTTTGCAATGTTACCATTACATGTAAGGCTGTGGGAATAATGAAATCATTGACAGGAAATAAGAGTTGAAAAAAAAGTGGGAAAAAAAGTGGACAGAACTGTGACCGTGGGTAGCAGAAAAAGAGAAGAGGTGGCTAAGAGTTGGAAGGAAATAGAAAAAGGCTGGAAGAAGTATGACTTTTCAGAATCCCAAGGAGGTTGCTTAAAGCAGGGCACATGTTCTAGACATTGAAGATATAAAGGTAAAAGAAACATAATCCTTACCTAAAGTTCTTATCTAAAGTCCTATCTAAAGAAGTGAGGAGACAATTCAGTAGATAATTCACAACCACTAACACACACAGAGGAAAAATACAGTACTGCTGGGAAGAAAGTGTCTTTATAATCTCTCCACTCTTAAATCCCCAAGTAAAACAAACTGAGAAATAAAAGAATCCTGAACACGTGTTTACTGAGGGAGGGGTTTCTGGGCATAGCATAACTCTGTTTTTTTCACTTGATAATTTTTCTGTCTTCCATCATCAAAACTTAATCTCCACAAAAGTCCACTGAAAGCATGAATTATTTTCTCTCTTGCTCGCTCTTATATCATCAGTGTCTAAAACAAGGTCTGACGCACCTGATTCTCCATGAATATTTGTCATAGGAATGAAATGCCAATCATATAACTAGTACTGACCTCAGGCTCCACCCTAGGAAAGTCTGCTTACATACAGATCTTTTTATCAGTTTATTTTCTTGTGTTTGTTGCATTTGTGTGTGTGTGTGCATGTTTGTGTGTGGTACAGTGATTGAACTCATGTCCTTCACACTGAGCTACTTCCTTAGCCATTTTTTTTTTACTTTTTAAGATTAAAAAACAATTTTTTTTTGAGTCATAGTCTCACTATGTGGTTCAGGCTGGCCTTGAACTCACTGTGTAGCCCAGATTGGCCTCAAACTCAGGGCAGTTCTCCTGCCTCAGCCTCCCGATTGCTGGACCTACAGACATCTGCCACCATACTGGCTTGCTTTTTATTTTGAGGCAGGATCTCACTAAGTTGCTCAGGCTGGGCTCAAACTTTCTATCCTTCTGCCTCAGTCTCCCTGTTAGGATTATAGGTGTATACCACAGTGCCTCCCTTCTTGTGGTTTTTCCTTTTCCCCCTTAAAATCCAAGAGTTCAAAATATTGGTTTTGGCTGAGGGTTCTATAATGCAGTGCTTTAATGAACCAAGATTTCACTTGTGAAGATTATTCAACATCTTTAGTAAATCTTTTAGCTATAACATGCATTGACTTTAAATTATGAGAAAATCTGCCTATCTTCTTGCCTTTAAAAGTTTTAAGGGCCCCTCTTACAGATAAACCCAGATCCACGGCCAGTGACATATGATGGGCCTTTCTTTAACTTAACTCCATTAAGTTAGAAATATCTTAGAAAATTACCTTAAACTTAAAAAAATTATCTGCTGCAAAGGAAGTGATTTATTTTTTTTTTAAATTTGCCTCATTTGAAACACTCTAAACAAAGTATTTTTCATCTGTCAAGAATTGTTCAGATGTATATTTGCTTTTTACTTGGGTAACTCAAAGACAGTTGGGTCTTAAAACTTTCAGACTTTACAGTGAAGAATTCCAAATAGATAAATATGGTTTGTGTAGCGATTGCTACTTCTCTTCCAACTAAATAAGTACGTTAGGAAAAAATGTCCGAGTTTTAAGACCAGGGTGATTATTCATTTCTCAAAGAGCATCTGTGACTCCCAGAATTTGCTAGACATTGTCAATTGACTGAAAGTTAAATAACAAACTGTTCCTGTTCTCGTGAATCTGGGGGTTTCCAGGAAAATTTCAGAGAAAGAGATTTTTAATCTAAGAACTAAACTGGGTAGAAATTTTACGGATCAACTTGGGAAAAAAGAACTGAGGCAGAATGAATACTATCTGCAAGTCGTAGGAAGAGTGAAAAAGGGAAAGATGTTAATGCTCAAGATGTTTAATAGAGCATATGGGAGAGGGCTAGATGAAATAACCAGGAGTTTAAGAGAGTTCAGATAATATAGTTCCTTGTAGGCTGAGCCTTTCAGTTGACAAGGGGTACACAGTTCTTTATTTCTTAATTTCAAATATGTATGAACATGTAAAGAAGATGTCTATGGCTATTGTCTGTACGGTTACCACTTTGGTCAAAAGCCAAATTCTTTGATTAAAATTTTCAGGATCTGGCCATTGTTGGTATCCTAGTCAGCTTTTTGTCACTGTGACAAAATACATTAGATAATCAACCTATAAGGAAGGAAGGTTTATTTTAACCTGCAGCTCTGGAGGTATAAGTCTATGGTTGACTAGCTCCATTGCTTTTGGGGGTGCAGTGGGGAGTAGAGTAAAGCTGCTCATCTCAGTGTAGCTGGGAAGCAAAGAGAGACAGGACAGGGCCGGGGTCATAGTACCCCTTTCAAAGACCCAGTCACCTAACTTCCTTCCATCAGGCTTCACCTCTAAAGGTTCCACTGCCTCCAGCAGCAGCAAGCTAAGGATCAGCTCTTTGATCCTTAAAGTACAACAGGCATCCATACTATCATTAACACTGCTTATTTATTAAACAGTAAACAACACACCACAGTCACTAAATGAATGAACAACAATCTGTACCCCGGTGCCAGTTAGAACCGTGGGATTGGAGAAATAAATGAGATCTTAATTAATCTCTCTCCTCAAAGTAATTTAATTTTTTTTTTCTTTTTTTTTAAATTTTTTATTTTAAACCAAGAACATGTATTGGTACATTCTACATACAATGGTCACATTCATTACATTAATTCTGTACCTATACATGATGTATCTTGGTAAAGTAATTTAATTTTAAAAATATAAAGACTTAGGACTACAAACCAGAGTAATTTAGCAGTGTTGGCTATAAAATTCAGGTCCTAGACTCTTAGTCCAATGGCTTTTCTACTCCTCACACTGTTAAGAAAATCTGAAGTGTTCTTCTGCCAGGAACACAAAGTAGGGAGTGGGGTGAGTACCTCTTCATATCCCTTCCATATAGTGAAATCTATTGTGTGTTTAGACCCTGTGTGAGGTCTGGGAATACAATGATGGACAAGAGGAAACAGGACTCCTACTACTTTGGAAATCATACTCCAGTGGAATAGACATTAGGGCAGACAAGTCACAGTAATGTGGAAATTCAAGTTGTAAGAAGTGGTAAGTGGGAAAAGTATACATATAGTCCAATAAAATATATCACAGGGCTCTATAGAGTCAGCGTATCTTCTAGTCTGATTTTTTTTTTCTGGTCTTAAAAAAAATCCAAGAAACCTCACAGAGCATATTTGCCTCAAAAAATTATCTGTATTGGTGACTTGGGGTTTCTCTGATAACTGATGAAATGTATCATCACTTAAGATCATGCTTTTTCCAATTCTTATCGCAAAATAATAGTATAAACTATCATTTGATGAATTTGTCTACTATAAAAGCAGAAATCATTGTTTTTTTGGTTTTTTTTTGGGGGGGGGGGTTTGGTGCTGGGGATCGAACTCAGGGCCTTGTGCTCACTAATCAAGCACTTGAACCACTGAGCTAAATCCCCAGCCCCCATTGTTTTCTTTTTGATGGAGCTTTTCACCCAAGTTGGTGATAAAGGCCTGAAGTTGTCAAAACCAGATTAGAAGTTAGCTTAAATTATCAGTTCCAAATTCTAAAATAAGAAAAAGAAATAACAAAGATCTTAAAAGGAATTTAACAAGTGAGAGATTTTCTATATTGTATATTTTTGTTTCTGTAATATATTTATCACACTTCCAGAGGCAATTTTCTGGAAAAAAACAATACTGTCTATGATTGCTGTACTTTTCAGTACTTTTTGGGACTTTTCCTACTAAATGTTCTAGAGTAGACACCCAGGAAAACTTTCTTGACCTTGTTTTTGGACAGAATTACACTTGATTTTCTTAATTCATGGTATATGCCCATTTCACACCTATTTTATTCTTTTAAGTAGTATTTGAGAATGAAGATATTTGTATCTAATTATCAAAGTCTCCTAAGTCTTAAACGATTCTTTCCAATGGTGTGAATCTCAGCTCTAAGAAGAAAGAGTCTCATGAAATTCATTTTATCTTGTGAATGGTGGCGTTAGGACCTAACATCATAATATTATTTTCCCTCCTGTTACAGCTACAGATGGAGGGAAAAGAAAAAGTAGGGAAGAAATGCAAATGAAGAGAGGATAGACGTACTCTGGCAGCCAAAGCTCTCCCAGTAATTCCCTTATGAGTCCTGGGGCAGATTAGACTGAAATCAAATAAGTTATATTCGTTTTCAATGAGGAAACAGAAAGGGGAGACTAAGTGAAAGGAAGAATGGCTAAAAAGTAGGAAAGAAGAGGAGAGCCTAACTTACCGTTAGGGTATTTCAAGACCAGTTATTTCTAAGACTCTCACTGTAGGAATGACCTTGAATGTTTTAAAGCAATAGTGGCCAATCAGCATTTTGCAAAAACTGGATACTGAGCTGCCAGATTTGATCAATGTGTAGAATTTTATTTAGACTTTTTTGTAAAAATAAAGCAGGGTACTTGTAATGTTCTCTACTAAGCTACATGAAGAACAGATATCCCAGAGGAGGATGACTTGAGTATGAAGGATTTTTAGTATCTCATAGTTTAAAATGTTCTATGTGAAAGGATTTAAAAACTTGACCAAGAAGGACCACAGGCAGACTGTGGTATTTTGTGGAAAATTCTGGCATAGGAGTTAAAAGTGGGGTCTTCATCAATGTCAATCACAGAAAAATCATGTGCAGAGAGATATATCTCAGCTGAACAGGTTGTAAAACACAGTGAAGGGTTAGATACATATTTTTGCAACAAAATTTTGGACATTCAGGGGAAAACATACCCCGAATATTTATTGGGACATTTCTGAACTCAGCCTTGGGAGTGTATGGGTAGAGTCAAGGTAGTAAACCAAGTAACCCAAAATTTAAAAGACAACCAAGGGACTAGTGCCTGCAACTATAGAATGATTTATAGACATTGATACATGTGATTGTACTATAATGTTGATGAATCACTTGGTGCTTTTTTGAGTCATTAAGTCTTCTCAAGTGAGCTATAAAAACTTCTAACCTTGTGAAGTGCTATGGAGACCTCCAAAGTACAAGAACTTCTGTTTTAATCTTTCGGACCATTTCATTTGGGCAAAGTGTGGGACGCTTCTGATAACACCTCTCCCAACTCCACACCCTCAGTGATGTACCATAGTTGCTGCAATTTAAAGGAAGACAGATTTATCGGGGATAATACCCTTTTACTACAATCTGTGGCAGTATAGCAAACATTCAAAGAACTCCATGCTTTTTTCCCAGCAAGATCACATGAGCATCAGAATTTTCAAGTTATTCTTCTGAATAGCTGGAGATCTTCACTTTGTATATGCAGAACTGGTGACATATGGATACCTGGAATCACCCTAATATTTTTGCACTAACAGACATTATTGGTTGGTGGATGTTGTCAATAAATCATAGAAAATATGAGTAAATCATATAATGATCTAAGAATGTTGAATTAAATTCTTCAGATCCAGTTACTGGATAATTAGAACAAGTACTTGTTCTGTGATTGTCTAACCTTGTTACCCCTGCAACTTTTCAGTGCCCTTGGCCAGGCTTTCCGAGCTCAGTATTTCCATGCATTCTCTGACAGAGATGGCTAATGCTCCTTCCCAAACAGTTGAAACCTTGCTTCATTGCCAAACATGAATGCATCAACAGCAGATCATGATCTTTCCAGTCTTTTTACTAAGTGTATTTAGAGACTGCCCACCACCCACATATTCAAGATCATATTTGTATTGGCATGTTGATGGATATCTGGGGGAAAAATATCTGTTTTCAAAACTGGAACCCCTTTTGGTATCGTATGTGCAAAAGCTACTGTCTTATAGATTGACTAGTTAGAGTACCACATAGCAACACTGGAAAAAAAAAAAGCAGACTTTTTCTTATGATTTCCTATACCAACTTGAAATATTTTTCTCATTGTTATGACATTGCATATAAAAACCATAAAGGGGGAAATAAGTTCATTACAGGAATTCTCACCTATTCTGTGATTACTTCTTTTCATCTTCCTACCTTTACCTGCTTACTTATTTATATTTTAAGATGATGGTACATTGGACTTCATTTAAAACCTCTGTTAGTCCATAACATCACACAAGCAATCATATCATTGTGACCAAAGTAGCATCCAGAGCAGCTGGTCCCCTAACTCACTTAGGAAATGGGGCTAATCTGGCTAATTTTATTAATTTACTTAACAAAATTAAAGGTGCTTCACATAGAAGAATCTCATGAAGTGCTAAATAATTTGGAAAATGGTATTTGTTTCTTCAAATACTAAGTAGAGATGCCACAGAACATCTCTCCAAAATTCCCCACTTACTAAGTGTTTTGCAATGTCACAACGCAGTATTGACATATATGTATACTACGTATGTAACAGAGACTGATTTAGTTACTATGGGGAAAGGTAGAGAAACAAGAAGAAAGCTTGATAAGGCCAGTTACATTCTGTTTTTAATGGCCCACTTACTCAGGTTTAAACTGTATTATTTTCCCCTCTCAGTCTCTCTTTCTTGATTCTTTGAGTAATAATGCCTCACATGGTCTACAGTTAGTATAGGAAAAGACTTGACTAATAGCAACTCAGCGTAAAAATGGTAGAAATGAAAGAGTGACGCTAAAGGCCAGCATAGGTTCGAGATGGTCTTCTGCTAATCTCTGTCGTGAACAGGAAAATCTGGAGGCTCATAATCTCAAGGTACAGATGACACGCTGTGCATGGGGACACAGATGCAGCTACACCAAGCCCGCTGGCTGAGGCCTTCCAAGTCCAGTGAGCAAACCTTGATATTGCAATAAATTGTTTAGGTATAACATGCTAAGCAAGTAATGTAAGTACTGGTATATAGAAGGTGCTGAGGTGCAGCAAGAGTTCAGGGAGAAAAATCACTTTGCCTTGAAATAAAGGGCTACTAAAGAACTATGAGACCAGTTTAAACACATGTCCAGAGCAGAGCAGACCTACTGGGTGGCAAGCTTTGTCAACAATGGACCAGAGAACGGCTCTCCCTTTTATTGTTCTGAACATCTCTCCTACATTATAACTTGGAAAGTTCTAAAATGCCTATTCTATTTAATAGAAAAGTCATTGCTAGGTTAAAATCACTAAAATTCAAAAGCATCAACAAAACCAAGTATTTCACCACCAAAAATACGGCAGCAGGAACCCTTATTCATGCGTGTTGGACATGTAAAATGGAACAACTATTTTGGAAGACAGCTTGGCAGTTTCTTATAAACCTAAAGCGAGGTTTAACGTATGATCCAACAATCACATTCTCAGGTACTTACCAAAATAAGGTGAAAATATATGTCCATACAAAACCGTGTACATGAATGTTTATAGGAACGTCATTCATCATGGCCAAACACTGACCCAAGATGAGCTGACAAGATACCTTTCAGGAGCCGAGTGGATAAGCAGCTACACTCACAGAATGGAATATTCTTCAGTAATAAACGTGTCATGAAATTCTATGTTATTAACATACATGTTGTTGTTATTGTAAAGGATAAAACACAGTAAGCAATTGAAAATTTCCCAGGATATTTGGCTGTATGCAAAAGCTAGTTTTTGTTTCACAAGTGAGTTGAGGTGAATGACTAGCTCTGTTCAGAATCAGTTACCACCTCCTGCATATTCTCCTTCCCCAGGCCGTCCTCCCATTATATCGCTGCTTTCGGTCGTTGCCTTAGTGCATCAAGATAGATAATATGAGGTAAACCAGGCCCAGAGAGGAGTGGCCAAGCTGAATGCACTCTGAACTGGGTTTTAGCACACTAAGTTCCAACTTCACATCTACCACAGAGCGGAAGTAACGCGGGGGGAAGCTCTTCAACCAGTGTCACGATCGCTTTTCACATCCATGCAGTGAGAGTGTTGAATGAGATGCTCTCTGAAGTCCATTCTTGCTCTCAAGATTTTTTTTTTAGTTAAATGTAGCCAAAGACATAATCTAGAGAATCTCAAAGGAGATTCATTTGTACAGAAATCATTTCGTCTTGAGGAGAATCGAATGTTAGCTTACCTTGCCAATTACTAGTTGGACTTACAAAGGAAGTACCAACATCAGTGTCCTGATTCTGCCCGCTGGTCCGTCAGTCTACTCAGTGCTCTTTCAGACCTGTTTACTTTCATCTCACTGCAGTTTATAATTACTCTCTTAACTTTGTGATTAATCTGCTACTGTCTGCACACAAACACCCACCACCAGGTTGTGAGTTATGTGATGGCAGGGAATAATCTGTTTTTTATTCATGATAAACTGCTCATTGTCTTGTGCCCAGAATAGACAAGCAGCGCTATGTATTAAATAATTGATCAAGATATTAGTTTAATGCAACATATAAACTTTAATTATATGAAGTAAAAAAGAAGTAAGCTTTTTAAACCACAGCTTACTTTGCATATATTAGGAAACTTTTTCTAAATAGTTACAGATTTTTGTGGCAGGAGGTTGAGACAGGTTCTCAATTATGTAGCTCAGGCTAGCTGGCCTCAAACTCATGGTGATCCTCCTGCCTCAGCCTCCCAAGTGCTATAGTTACAGAACTGCACTACCACTCCTGGGTCTAAGTGTTTGAAGATTTGAGCAGAAAATTTTCCAGTAGGAATTTAGGAATTTTTTTTAAATAAACCTTTCCTTTATTATTTTTTAACCAAGAACATGTATTGGTACATTGTACATATAATGATCACATTCATCACATTTATTTTGTACCTGTATTTGATGCATCTTGGTTCTCTCCCCTCTTCCCCACCCCTCTCCTCTGTTCCCTCCATCCCTATTTACAGCAGGTTTATTCACATTTCTCCATGAATTCCCTTTCCCCTTTCTTTCCTGTTTTCCCCTTCCTGCTTTTCCCCCTTCTCTCTTTCTAGTGCTCCTCTCCTTTGTATATTATCTTCCTTTTATATAATATCTATTACACCTCTTTGTCCTTATTTACAGTTATGGTTTCTCGTATCAGAGAAACAATTTGATGTGTACTCATGAGTGTCTGATTTATTTCACTTAATAGTATATTCTCAAGGAACATCCATTTACATATGAATGACTCTAGTTTATCCTTTTTATGGCAGTGTAGTACTCCATTATGTAGAAAAGCCACATTTTCTTTAGCCATTCATTTGTTGTTGGGCATTTAGGCTGCTTCCAAGACTTAGCTATTACAAATTGTGTTGCTGTAAACATGGTTGTGCATATATCTCTGTGGTATGATGATTTTAATTCTTCTGGGAAGATCCCCAGTAGGGGAATAGCTGGGTCAAATGGAACCTCCAGTTGTAGTTTTTTGAGGAATCTCCATATTGATTTCCACAGTGGCTGGGCCAGTCTACATTCCCGCCAACAGTGGAGGAGGGTTCCTTTCTCCCCACAGCCCTCTCCAGCATTTGTTATTGGTTGATTTTTTTCATAAACATGATTCTTTCTGGAGTGAGATGGAATCTTAACATTGCTTTGATTTGCATCTCTCGAAAGACTAGTGATGTTGAACACTTTTTCATATATTTATTTACCATTTTTATTTCTTCATCTGAGAAACTTTTATTCATTTCATTTGTCCATTTTTGGATTGGGTCTTTAAATTGGGGAGGTTTAATCTTTTTGAGTTCTTTATATATTTTAGATGTTAGACCTTTTTCTGATGGAAAATTTTTTACCATTCTGTGGCTTTTCGTCCTGCTCTATTGGTGATTTCTTTTGCTGTGCAAAAGCTTTTTAATAGCATGTGGTCCCACGCACTGATTCTTTGTATTGTTTCCCATGCAGTCTGGGTTCTGTCCATAAATTTTTTCCCTACCCCTATGTTCTTCCTATTCTATTCTCCAGTAAATTTAGTGTTTCTGTTTTAATGTTTAGATCTTTGACCCACTTTGATCTTAGTTTAGTACATGCTGGAATTTAGGAATTTTAATATTTAGTAATTAGTGATAATTTCTGATACATAAATTATCTTCTATTGTTCAGAGTCACAGGCATCATTTGCATTTATATGCTTTATGTCTAAAATAAATTTTAGGCAAATTAATGAGTTAAAGAAATACCAGTAAACTAATGATAACTAATATAAACTTGTAGCACCAATAAACAATATTTGACAATGGAAATCGATTTTTATTCTAGATTCACCTATTTCTTCAACTGATGACTTAATCATTTGCAGTTCAGATTTTTGTTTTGCTATGGAAGAAGCTAAAAAAGTGTAAAACATCCTACATTTTATTTGAATAAAAGCTGAAGCGATCAGAAATGTTAATGATTGAGCCTACTCTTTCTAAAAATAAGTTGCATATCTGGTGTTTGAGTTGGTGCTTAGTCTTTTGGTCAAATATGTCAATAAAATATTGGACTATCTTTTGTCTTCTCTCTTATGTTCATAGAGATGATTATAAATGCTGGCTTAATGATTGTTCTTTATGATCAATTTATTATTCATGTTTTAGAAGTCCAGCTGAAATCGTTCCTTTTAAACATGCCCATTAATTCAGAACATCAATTTAGAAGACTGTTTCTTCAGTTGAAGATAATGTTTTATGATGAACAAAGAATTACAAGTGCCATTTAAATCTCATACCAAATACAAGATGGAAAAAAGAAAGCAATACAGTTTTGTTTTGTTTTTACTGATTTGAAAGTGAAATAGATGCCTGAGGTGTAAAAAAAAAATCTTTTCAGGCAAACAAGTCATCCAATTCAATTTAAGCAAGTAAATAACATAATTCATGGAACCGCTTGCCTTGTATATAGGAAATATAATGGTTACATTAATTGGACTTTAGGGAAAAATGTTTTAATATGACTGTGACTTGACATAGAAATAGAACAACATTTTCATTAACATCAAAAAAACTGTCAGAATTTACTACTAGATAATGTCACACTTTGTTTTCTTCAAGATAAGCATATTGGATTTTCATTGTGACTGAAAATGTTCTTAATCTAGACATTACTGTATGGCTTTAAATTATTTGAACCCAAAGTTCATGGTGTAAATTCAAACTGGGTTTAGTGATTTTTATTATCGTACAACATGAAACTACCTGTTGGAATTAGAAATGTTGCCTTGACTCTGAATTGATGATTTATTTTAGCCAAAAGGGAGGCACTGCACTTTTTGCATATAAATAACCTTTATTTTCATTTTCCCTGATGGTAATCACTTTCAAAATATTTGCTGGGCTCATGAAGATGTTTTGTTTGGGCTTTGGATTGATTTTTTTTTCTGTTTATTTAAAAGAGTTTTCTCCAACAGAACTAACTAGAATTTGTGTGATCATAAAATCTTCAGGTTGTAGAAAAAAGGACAGTCCTTCCATTTGAAGGGAATCGCACAGTCTTAATGTCTTCAGTCCATTTTCATGGTATCATGGTGTGGAGAGAGGTTCTTAGGCACCTGTATACTTAGAGGCCCAGAAAGTAAGGCCCTGAGACAAAGAAAGGTGGAGCTACCTTTGTTTTACTCTGAAAATACTCTAGCATGTGTGAAGTTGCAGCCACTTTGGTAGCACGGGCATATTGGTGACAGTGATTAAATTGCTATCCAACTTTTACATTCTTTTAACGAAAATAAAGTGTACTCACTCCTCACCTATATTCACATAAGTGTAGATTTTTGAAGCTGCTGATTTTCCACCTTGAGTATGTGCAGATTTCTAGGACCCATACGTTATTCTTACTTTTGTATCAAAACTATCCTAGCTATAAAAATTTTGTTTAAAAAAGAAAGTATTATTGGTCATATTCATTTATACATGAAGCAAGAGTGTTTTGCTTACTGAGATAACCAAATACTTTTAAAAATTCTTGCATATTTTGGATTTTGGAATAAAACATCCCTTTTTCTATTGTTTTATATTTGTATTTATGCAGTATTTGGAGGTTTACCTTCTGTTTGGAAATTTTTTCTTTAACAGTTTTATTAATTTGATATATTGAAATTCTAAGCCAAGATAAAGAATGTGATAGTGAAGATATTAATAAAACATTCGTGGTAAGCTTACAAAGCATTCTAAGTGTCTTATTTTAGTTCGGAATGTAAAACTCAGTGTACAATTCTGTCTGCCTAAGGAAACATCATTCGTAAGCTTTCATCTTAATCATCAAGTTGCTTTTTCGCTTCAGCTGCTTTGGGGCCCAAGCTTTGTATACTATTTTTAACAAGGTTAGTGAATAAAGTCAATAAAACCTAACTACCATGCAGACAGTGGAACAAATACTATTTCCTGAGTATATGTTCAGTTTTTCTGGTTTCAGTTAGAAACTTTAGAGGCTCATCTTTGCATTCTATTCTGGGCTAACCCTTCAGCACCTGGAAAAGCACCTCCACTGCCCAGCACAGCACCTGGCATTACACAACTATTTGGTTCAGCTGCATTGAATGGAAACTCTGCTATCATTAGCAGAGAGCATCCGAAGTGGGATACTCTGAGCTGCTGTTACGGTGGCTTGATCAATGGAAGGATATGTAGAATACCCTGTGGGGAAATAGCACCCTCAAAATTGCATCTGCATGCTGCTTTGCTCATTTTCAGAAAGACAGATCATTTCCTGGCTAGCCAGATTCGTCCTTGCATAGACAGATGGAAAGAAAGGAGCTCACCAAACCTCAGCCACATGATCAAACGTAATTTATTACAACTATTAGAACAAAGCCTTTTGTGGATAGTGGAAAGCTCAAATCGAGGGACCGTTGTAGAGCCATGTCTTGATCAAGAAAACATGGGTAACAACGGCCTCCTTTATAAACCTTTGATTGTCTGGCACCCAAGCAACATGCTGGAATCGCAGCTTTTCAGCCTACAGATTCACACTAACTAGATGACTCAGCCTGTATTTAGATTCAAGGTGAGTTTATCAAAGTGTGGGAAATTCTAAGAAATGTAAAATGATAGAGTTAGAGAAACTCTGTTTTCTACATGACCTTCACTTTTTCCCCACCATCTTACACGCTTTTCTAAGGTAAGAGGAATGATACCTAGCCAAGCTAGGATGAAGGAACATACATGATGCTCAGCAGCTCTCCAACACATTGATAAACAAAAAGGATGGCTGAAGGACAGAAGCATTTCCAGTTTACATAATCCCAAGTCATTCCTTTAATTGAAGCAAGAAGCAATTTAAATTTGTAGACACTCCGTAATTTTCAAATGAGTTCACCATTACAATTATACCTTATTTTATAAAAAACCCAGAGGTATAGTGACATATTCCATTCTGCATATTGTGCAGAGAGGGTTAATGACTTGCACAGATAGTCCGAGTAGAGTGAGAATTTAAAAGTGTCTGCACACAGTCAGGAAGGATACTGTCCATTCTGAATATTAACATGACAATGAAGAAATGAAATATTGACGGAGTTGTCTTCCAAGAGATAGCCTATTCATGGTAAACCTGGATTTAGGATCAAGTACTCATAATTCCCCAGTCAATTTAAATCACTAATTGATGGCGTTTTATCATTTAATTTTACTAAACATGATGTTATAATGTTGTTAAGAAAAATAAATCTGAATAATGAGGCATCATTTGTCATCTGAAATAATAATAGCAGCTGTCAAAAATGCAAAGCATTTTTCAGCAATCTCCTTTCCATTTATTTAGAGTATTTTATTTTAATGGTATGTTAACATAAGTTTTTGGGGTTTTTTTTGTTTTTTAATTTCAAAACCTGCTTATTTCCTAAAATGTAATTGAATGCTAAGAATGAGACTGTTATAAGATATATTACTAGTAGCTAAGAAAGCACACATTTGAAGATACTTTCAAATGATTTCTACTAAATGACTTCCAGGGAAACATGAGTTCCTAATAAAATTAGCAAAAAAATTACTTAGGTTCTTTTCTGGTGATTTTGGTTTTTAGTTGGAAAGTATTTACTCATTCTTCCATTAGAAAGTAGCTCTATGGTTCTGACAGGTCCCTGTCAGAGAGAATCTGGCTTTTTGGGCGGAGAGTCTTTCCTGGATATAGTGTCTCCGAGAGCAGGGTTAACCCACGCAGTCCTGAGAGACGGTGGTCTGACGAGTGCTGCTGTCTGGCTTGCCCATGACTCCCCTTGGTGGGTACCTTTCACATTTGAAACCCAGATCTTGAAAGAAAAACTTCTGTTCTGGAGACATGAAGTCTATATTGGGTTTTATTTCTTTTATCTTCTGGTTTAGAACAGAAAAACACATGGTTTCAAGTTATTTTTTATAACCTTTTGTTAATTTACAAAACTAATAGATGTCTGTTTCCCTTAAGATAATTTTACTATTTCATTATATTATTTATTTAACTGAGTCATTTCACAGTATCATATCATCTGCTTTTAGGGACACTATATACCATGAGGTTTGAAATTCAATTGCAGACAAATGCATTGATGTAAGGCCGACTGTGGGGAATGCTGCTCACCTCATTCCCTGGACAGAACAGCTCCCGACGGTCTCACAGGGGTGATGCTGACAGAAGGCCAAGAGAACATCATCTACAGAAAAGTATGAAGTTAATGCAATTATAGGTGTGGCTGTGTAGAATTTTAGAAGTGAGTTGAAGTTCCAAACACACACACAGCTTCACACAATACTAACACACACCTGCACACCACACACAATAGAACCTTCTGAATTTTCAACAGCTCTCCATGGGCCCCTCAGAAGGCCGCTCTGGCTTTCTCTGTGACCAGTGCCTTTTCTTCTCTTCTAGCCAAGGATCTACTCTAGATCCTATAGCAACTTTTAAATATGTATTTGTGCAAACCTCCTTTAAGATGACTCAGGACTGGGTGTGGTCGGCTATGAAAAAGAATTTATTTAACCTTTTTGGGGGTCATTTTTACAGCATTAGTGATTGATGCAGAAAAATTTAATTATGAAAAATGTGTGCCAAGAGTTCTTTTAGGACCACGTTTCCAAATGCTTCCCTAAAGTGCATTAAACACAGTTGCTAGTAATGCTTCTCTGTCATAAAGCATACCTTGTATTCAGTGACTCTTGGAATCAATAGCTACTTAATTAATGACTTAATTAAGATGATAGTGAGCATCAGCCCTGAGGAAGGCCAGCGTTATTGTCTTTATGTCACCTTGCAAACCTTGCTTCCACATTTGACCATTGCCGTCTCAATCGGGCAGTTGGATAATTTTCATATCCAAATATTCATGTGCATATGTGATTCCAAATTATGAAAAGAATTACATAATTACTCTGTATCTATTGATATCTTCACTCAAAAGCAGAGGTCCCTGACCCTGAGATCGCAGACCAGTGGCCATCGGTGGCCTTTTAGGAACCCAAACACACATCAGGAGTGAGCAGCAAGCAAAAAAAGAAAGAAGCTTTATCTGTATTTAGCTCACATCACTCGTGTTACCACCCGGGCTCCACCTCTGTCAGATCCGCTGCAGCAGTAGATTCTCCTAGGAGTCTGGACCTTACTGAGAACTGTCGTAGGGGTGTCTAGGTTGTGTGCACCATTGAACAATGCCAAAACCATCCCTACCCCACCCCAGCCAGTGGGAAACTTGTCTTCCATGCAACTGGTCCTGGAGACAAAAAAAGCTTGGGGACCGCCGCTATAAAGCACCCAGAGAACACTTCCCTGGGTACCCCATTATTCCCTGACCATACCGTGGCTACTACCAGCTAGAGCCTTCTGCAAGAAATTACAAATTTGCACCTTCCTCGTCTGCTCCCGCTCTTTAGTTTTCAGCCACTATCCAACCTTGGACTACTCTTGAATGCTTTCTTTATGGTTCCAGTAGGGACTCAGCTGCTACATGCTTCATATTTTTTTTAGAGGCAGAGCAGAGGTTCTCTGGGCCAGAGAAAGAATCATGTGTGATGCAGCAAACTTACATCGACTCATGTAGAGGTGGAGCTGTTTGCCTGCACTCTGGGCGCTAGTCCTGCCTACTACCTGCCTGCTCCATTTGAAAGAAACCGCTAAAGAATTCCAAGAAAAAGATACTCATGGAAAGACTGGGAAACACAAACACTGCCAGAGAAACATTAATACGGAAAGAGTTGAAAATAATCTTTGGCCATAATAAGCGAACTAGAATGAAGGTGAAAATACTTTCTGTATACTCTACACCCTAGTTAGAAAACTATATTATTTTTCAGGTTAACTCTTTTTTAGGATATATAGATAAAGTGGAGTGTTCAGAAGAGTCTAACAAAGACAATAAGAAGGTGTCAGGGGTGATGGTGCAGCACTTGGGAGGCTGAAGCAGGAGGGCTGCCAAGAGTTTGAGGCCAGCCTAGGCTACAAAGTGAGGTCAAGGCCAGCATGAAATATATGGTGAGACCCTGTCTCAAAAAAACCAAAAGAAAAAAAAAAAGACAATAAGAAGGTATTAAACCAAAGTAGCTAAGGAAAGGAAATGAAGGAAATGAAGATTTTTTTTAAGGTAAAGAAGGGAAAATACAGATTGTGGGAAGAGGAACCAAATAGTTCTAAATACTCAAAGGAATATTATGTTGAAAAGGAACAAATTTGTTTTGGATGAACCTAATTAGGACAAGTGGGTGCTCATAGAGAACCTTTTAGTAGTAGGAGACATCCAAAAATGGAAGGTCAGATTCGAGAAGCTGCAAGAATTCCAAGACCCTGAATATACAGCATAGTGAAGCACTTGAAAGGGCTGCTGCACTGCAGTCTTTTTGGGATTTTGTTCTGTAGAACACAAAGTCCACGAGACCTCCATTATTGGTTTGTGGGATTGTGTGTGCACATGTGCATGGGTAGAGGTGGTAATTGTAGGAGCGTTCTCGGATCACATAAGTTTGGGGAAACCAACTTGAAATGAGGGCAAAATATAAAATTCAACGTATTTAATGTCCTTAAAATAGGAAAATACATTCTTAAATTTAAGATATTCAGTGTCCTTAAAATGGCTATAGGCTTTATATGCTATTGGGTGTATTGTGTATATTTTGAACATCAAAGGAGCTAAACTTACTAAACCAAGGAAACCTTTTGTATTAAGAATACCTTTTAATATTTCCTGAAGTTGGGGTTGGGGATTTAGCTCAAGTGGTAGAGTGCTTGCCTAGCAAGTGCAAGGCCCCAACTTTTATCCCCAGCACCGCCCCCCCCCCCAAATTTCCTGAAGCCTTGTTCCGTGGAACTCAGCTTAGGAAGCAGTTTTATAGAGAACATAGTCACTATTTATAAATATTTTAAGGATATTTTCAAACCTGATGTTCTCTGTCACTTTTCTAAATGTGCCAAAGAGAAAATATACATACAGGAAGATGGAGACATAGTACCAAAGGTGACACATATGTATCACTTGTATAGTTTGGTGGTATTTATTGTACATTATTAAGTTCAAAGGAATTTCCCATGTTGACAGTTTAAATCATGTGAGGTAATGTGAGATTCCAAGATATAACTAACAAATAACACAACGGAAAATAGTCTTCTAACTCTGACCAATTGACTTAAAATTTTGCTTTCTATTGGTACTAAGAGACTATGACTTTGTAAGACCACCGTCAGGAGAAAATTATAGAATTAACAACATAATGAAAATCATTTTTTTGAAGAACGGATGATACATTATTCTATCCTTCCCTCCTGCAATTGTCACTGATTAAAGGGGGAAGCGGAAAGAAATCACCCTGGTAACGGCGCATGGTGAAATGGGACCACCGACACGCTGCCACAGCACACCTGGAATTTACGATCAAGTTAAATTCAGCTTGCGTTCATTTCTGCCTGTTAGCATTTTCTCTGAGGAATGTGAAATCTCAAATTTTGGCTTTTTTTTTAATTGAACATCTGATTCAGATTGTATATGCACAGTCATCCTTGAAAGGATGCATCAGGAGCACGTGGCAGAGTACTATGTACAAAAACCTCCTCTAGACAGTTTGGACCGAAGTTACCATGGCAAGTATTTCTTTTAGAGCTAAGTTTATGTTTTCTGAGGCTTCAGTACATTATTCATAGCTTAATGCTAAGCAGAGGGAAAGCCTGGCGGGAGACCGAGGCGAGGCCGCAGTCACTGCTAGTAACACTCTGCTTTCCGCGGAAGGGGCCACCCGAGTCAGCGCTGTACACCCAGCAGAGCATAAATGCAGTAGTTCTCTCAGGCGACTCTTTCCCCCAAACATCCCGAAATTGGCTGACAATTTCCCTTGGTTACATTCTAGAAGTGGAAACATGGTTTTAATTGCTCCACTTCATTATGTTCATCAGAGGCCACTCTTAATTCCTGCGATGGGTAAGGGAGAGATTTTACTATCGCGGGGTCTCCTGTCATCTAAACTGCAGATTTGTAGCTTGAGTTCTAGAGAACAGATTGTGAGATACTAATACTATGTGCAGAAGTTTGCTTCCAGAATCAGTTATGTTGGGATTGGCACCTATGAGAGAGTGCAGGAAATAGCAGTGTGTGGAAGTAGAAATTAGAATGTGAGGCTGTCAGAATAGGTACTGGAGTAGACCTTCCGAGTTTCCCCTTCTCAAATCAGATGTGTTCACACTTCGCTGTTGTTTGGATTAAATATGTCCAGAGGTGTGACTGGACAAAGTCTTATGTTCAGAGGTGTGACTTTTGGTAGATTATGGGGGCACTAAACTCATCAGTGGTACCAGCTGTGTCCAACCTTTAGCCCCACCTTTCTTTGCCATCTTTTTTTAATGTTAAAATAAAATATATTCAAAAATGAAATTTTGTTACCTAATATATATATTTATTCTGTTATGTAATTTATATGTGGCCCAAGATAATTCTTCCTCACTGAAAAATTGAGGAAAAATAAAAGATAGGCTGCAGATGAGACATAGCTGGGTGAGATCTTATCTGAATGTGCTGGCAGGAACTGGAAACTGTTGCCTCTCTGTCTCTGTCTCTGTTTCTGTCTCTCTCTCTCTCTCTCTCTCTCTCTGTCTCTCGACCTAAACCTCTGAAACCTCTGAAGTCATGAGCAAAACTAATCCTTCCTCCTTTGAATTGTGTACGTCAGGCATTTTTTCCAGCAATAACAAGCTGACTAATCCACATACCCCTTCACAGAGGTCACCAGATGTAGATTATGCCCAGGAAAGAGTTGTGACCTTTAGTAAAGTATCTCTCTTTGGCTGAGTGCAGTTCTGTTAGCTGATAGCCAGCTAATTCTTGCAGAAATCAGGACAGTATGCATCCTCAACCCACAGAAAGATCTCATACTGGCAATCACTGCAGCTCTGAGTAATAAGAGTGTCTTTTTTAAAACACCTGCCTGCAATTCACACCAAATTAGGAGAAATGAAGATAACTACATTTATTCACTGTCTGCTACCGTCTAGGCACTTTAACGATTAACACTAATAATCAAGTACTGACTAACCATTTTTGGGTTCTTATCTCTGAGTTATTATGCTAAATTTTATATGCATGTTATTTCATTTAATAGTCACAATTCACAATTTTCTCTTATCCTTCTTTACGTGAGTGAAATCACTGAAGCCAGAAAAAAATGAGTGATTTGCCTAGAGTAACACAAATATACATGAAAGTTTCGGGATTCTAATTTGGACTGTCTCCTTCAAAGTCATCACTTATAATCTCTAAACCATACCACTCTATTCTGTTTTGTTTTATTCTTACAAAAACACTGTGAAGTATGCATTTATTATCCCCAATTATAGTGATGAAAATTAGCATGAGGCGGCTATGTCACCTTTCAGAGGTCACATAGTATTGTAATGGACGTAGGGCTCTGTCTGATCCCCAAGCTCTTGCTCTTTCTGTTGCCCTGCGTAGACTATAAGCAACCCATTAAAAGTCCACAAATATTTATAAGTCATTGAAGAGTAGCTTTTATTTAGCTTCATGAATTTGTGAAAACCTTGGACTATATCCTTGGGAATGGGAATGCATCAGTAAAGAGACTGCAGCTGGTTTATAGGGCCAACAGAGGCTTCATGGACATCTCTAGTTTGCAAGGCTATTCAAAGCAATTGAGCAATTTCCATTTGTAGTAGTTCAGGTAATCTTGGATTAGTCAAGGACAAGACAGAAACCATGTTTGATTTGTTGTTGTGTCCTCCCCGACAACTTCCAATGACAAGTATTTGATAAATATTTGTTAACAGGATGAGAGAATATTTAAGTGGCATGTAGACCTGTAGTTCCCAGAATTTCAACATTGGGGACCTCTTTCATTATTTTCTTTCACAGAACTGTCCTCTCTTATTAAATTCAATTTTATAAGTGATACTTCCTTTCCCTATTGTTTAAATATAAGGCATGCAGAATCCACTAGAACTTCCAGTAAGCAATAGATAGTCAGTACTAAAAATAAACTGAGATACCAGTATTCTCATGTTTATTTGCAGCACTATACACAATAACCAAGATATGGACTCAACCAGTGTGTCCCCTGATGGGTGAATGGATAAAGAAAATGTGGCACACACACACAAACTAAATTGATAAAATTACCTTGCCAAAAATAAAGAGAAGTAACATTTTAATTAACTCACATGACCACTGATCAAGGGTAACTGACTTCCGTATGGCTCACAACACTACTACCTCTAATAATCCAATGTCGAGTACTCTCAAGGTGGGAACTATTGAAACCCAAGGGAAAAACTCAGAGAGTCCTTCAGATGTTCATTGTAAGCAAAATCAGAAAAGTTCAAACTTCTTTTCAGCATAATCTCAGCAACACCTCTTTCTTAGCAAATGGGGATCTTTCCAGTGGGGAGAAAGAAGGCCAATTGCCTGCCTAGAAGTCATCATATGCACTGAGGAAAAGAAACAGTTTTGGCTCTTGGCACTGAATAGGAGACTGCAAAGCGAGGACACTTTATCTTGATATTCTACTCTTGAAAAAACCCCACTGTCTGTTTCCTGGCAATCTAAATCTTATTAATATATTGAAGGATTGCTTGGTTTAGGGTTTACAAAGCTTTCTTTCTTCCTCGATTCCCTTGGAAAATTAGCAGGCAGAATGGTCCCTGCGCATCAGGAGGGCCCGCTGACAGGCTGGCTGTGCTTGTACTCTGTCTTCCAGCAGGCTCTGCGACTCGAGCTAACGCTGCCTGGAGGGAATGATGTTCCTGGGGACACAGTACACTTTATGAACTCCCAACACCATTTTTCCCGCAGTTTCTATGATCTCATTTTAATTGAAAATGGACTTTTAATGGTTTTCCTAGCCACAACAAAATGGCCTGCTGTTACCATCATCAAAGGAAATGGATAGTGTCTTTTATTTTTAATTTTATTTCATTATTTTTGTTGAACAGAACAAAAATTAAACTAATCTAGCAACCTACAGGGCATGGGGATGAGAGAGATAAGCCTCATGAACTTTGAGGACTTGAAATTTGCCCCTTGGAAGGCCTAATTTACCTAGGATGAGGGCTAGGGTGAAGCCCAATCAACCCCTATGTCCTAATATTCCTTGTGTGGCGGCAAGTTTTGTGTCTGTATCTTCCAGTGCCCAGAACATGTCTGCACTCCAGGCTGTGGGTGGAGGAGTTGTGAACAATGCTGAGCTGCAGTGGAAAAACACTATCACCCGTATCATTACCTAGCTGCATGGCAGTATGTGGAAGGGGCGTAGTGTGATCCTCGTAGTAGCTCCAGTGTATTATTATTCCTAATTTTACAACTGGGGGTGATTGAGATTTATAGGGTTTACATAATTTACACAAGATTATAAATAAAACCTATTAGTTGAGACCAGAACTCAACTTTCTCCTTTTTTTTTTTCTTTCACAACAACTGGTTGATGTGATAATGTGTGTTTGTGGGTTTTTAAAATACATCTCTCTTCTCCTTACTAGGCTATGTGTATCAGGAAGGCAAAGGCTGTGTTTGTTTTTGAGCACCAGCTTACCCTAAGCACACAGAATAATATTCAGCACTAAAGAAGTGCTTTATGTATACAGTTGTCCCTGAGTACCCATAGGGGATTTTTCCCAGGATCTACACAGATGCCCAAATTCGTGGATACTCAAATCTTTCATAATTAATGGCACAGTATTTGTGTATAGCCTATGTGATTATCCTGTATGTTTTAACTGATAATATCTAATACAACGTAAATGCTAAATAAATAGTTGTGATATTGCATTCATTAGGGAATACAACAGGAAAAGTCTGTGCATGTTCAGTCCGAGGGCAATAGTTTTTTAATAGTTTTGATTGTAGTATGTCGATTGCTGAACTGAGAAGGTGTACAGATATTTTTTGAACAGATAAATGTCTTTATCAAGCTACAAATGCAGTTTGAAGTTGATTTGAGCAGACTATCAGAAAATCAAGAAGAAGAGTTTCTTCTTTTCACACAGTGTTGGGGGGAGACTCAGATTAATGATATTCGTAGAAATGCCTTTAACTATTTTCTGGTTTACAGCTAAATAATTGCAGTAATTTAGTTCTGAAAATACATAGTGAAGGACATAGGACAATTTTGGAGAACTTTACCTCTATTCAGGACAGCAGCTTAGGTTACCTAAAAATCTCAAGAATTGCTAGTTAGGACATTATTTCAAGATAATTCAACATAACTTAAATCTTTCTCTGAGTGCAATTTCAGGGAAAAATATTTTTTAAAAGATGAGCTGTTTTCGTCAGGAATAAATCAGAGATCCTCTTTCCAGAACAGAAATAGGTTTAGCAAAAGATTTGTGTGTATATACAGCATATATATACATGTTCGTATATTTATGTAAATATATGTTTATATGTGTATATATATGTTTACACGTGTGTATATATATATGTATATGATAATTCTTGTGTTTATGGGCTTTATAGGATACACCTGTCAACTTGAGATTATTTTGAAACTTTCTTTTCCTTATGTTTTCAAATAAAATTTCTAAACCTTTGGAAATGGTCAAAATGACAGGAAATTGTCACTTAAAATCTCTCAGACTTGATTTGCATGCGTTGGTTTTAGGCATTTCAGTTGCGCTGGGGAAACTGGGGCCGGCATCTCACACTGCTGACTGGTGAGCCTCCAGTTGGCAGGCTGGACTGGGGCAGGCAGCGACGAGACACTGACATGCTCCACTAGTCTTCATCCGTCAGTGCAGAGAATTCTGTAAGAAACAACGAATCGATTTCAGAAATTCTATTTCACTCAGTGAAAGACACGCTTCATTAACAATTCAATGCACTCAAATAAAATCCCTGAAAGACACAGTGTTTCATTAGCCATGACTTACCATCTACGACTATAAAATACAACAGTTTAGAAGAGTTAGAGAAGTATCATATATAGAACATAGCTGTGATACATAGAGATACCAATATACACTTAAATTTAAATTTCACGTGAATTCATAATAAATTTCTGATTAATTTAATTTTATTTATTTATTTATTTTATTATTTTTTTTTGTGGTGCCGGGGATTGAACTCAGGGCCTTGTGCTTGCAAGGCAAGCACTCTAATTACTGAGCTAAATCCCCAGCCCCTAAATAAGCATTTCTAGTTAATCATTATTAATCTATTATCGGTATGCTTAAAATCTGATTTGTTCAATTTAATTCTAATAAACTTTACTCTTAAAAGAATGGTGATACTTATACGATCATCATCATTCATGCAGGATCACATCGTACAATATACATATTGCAGGGGAAGGAGATTTATAACTTGGCTGACCAATTTGAAAACTTGTAGGCAACACCTGCCAAGTACAGAAAATTTAAAATTCTTTAAATTAATTTTGAAAAGACTTTTTTTCAGTCAAAGAGCAATGAGTTCGCTAAAATCCATAGCTGTAGCTACATGAAGTAAATGGAGTAACGCTCTCATGAATTTTTATGTTACTGCATGTACTTCTAAGTGTAAATCTTTACATCTAAAAGTAAAACCTGCTCACTTATTCAATAAATATTTACTGAGTGTCAAGCACTGAGAATAGAGAACTGAGTAAACAGTCCTTGTCCTCAAAAAGCTTACAGTTTAGTTGGAGAGAAAGACAGTAATAATTATAAATAAAATTACTATTCTGACAAAGGTTTTTTAAAATGTGACATTTAAACTTTCCCCTGAACAATGAATGAGTGGGCCTAGTAGACCGGGTAGAGAAGGTACGGTAACCTTTGTTAAAAAATAAAAGTTAAAATAATAGTAAACCAGAAAGTTGCCCAGGAAAAATCAGATGAACAAGACTGACCATGTGACTACAGTTCAGTGTCAAGGGAACAGGCTCTAGTGGCCATTGTTAAGGGGACTGCAGTCCAGCCTGAGACGTTCGCCTCTATCTGAAGAGCGCAGGAGGGAAGTGGAGCAGTCCAAGTAGGAGACAGACATGAATTAATAAGTCAAGATCAGCATATTTTGAATGAAAGAATTCAGTTACCGCATTCAGTAGTTTGACCTGCAAAAGAACCCCTCAGGATCTGCAGCTGTTCAATCTTCTCCTGCAATCTTTTCAAAACTGATTCTCGAAGTCAGCACCTCCGAAGACCCCTGGCTCCCACATCCCTCCCCTCCTCCGCTGCCCTGGAGGAGGCCATCTTCCGGTTCCTGTGGACTGCCCTGTCTCTTGGGAAAAGCCTGCAGTCTGTACGAAGATCCTTCCTCAAGAGTGTGGCCCAGTCCAGAGAAGGACTTCGAGGCTTCATACACGAAGTCCTGGACATTTGCCACACTGTGTGCCAGGAAGCAAAGTTTCCAAACATATTTGCTGAAAGCCTCAGCTCTGGTCTTGTCTGATAGCTCCAGCACATGATCCTCCTCATTCATGTCCTTGAAATTATAAAAGTCTAAAAGAAATCTCTCATAGGTTCACTTCCACCTCGCAATGGTATTGTACCTTGCTGTTGGTCACCTAGCCTTCAGTGAGACGCTGCAACCCCCAGAGCAGAGAACTACACAGGTTCTCAGTCAGTAGACATCCAACCTAATACCTGCACTGAGAGAAAACACTCTTTTAAGCACTTTGTATCTACTAACTTAATCTTCATTGTTATGCCCATTTTATAGATAATGAAACTGAGGCTTGAAGAAAAAAATAACATGCTTATAATAGACGATAAAGCTGAGAC
The DNA here is from genome assembly GCA_004026905.1 of Hystrix cristata. Classification (NCBI taxonomy): domain Eukaryota; kingdom Metazoa; phylum Chordata; class Mammalia; order Rodentia; family Hystricidae; genus Hystrix; species Hystrix cristata. The sequence goes on from PVJO010001415.1 coordinate 143,405, forward strand.
GTGACTACACACAGTCTTGCTTCAGAACTGATGGCAGTGATGTTTTGTTTGTTTGTTTGTTTTAATGTATTTATCTTGAAATGATGCTCCTGGTAATCAGTGAAGTTTTGCATGTAGACAGTACAAATGCACCATATAAATAAAGCATATAGTGAAAAAAGATATTTTAAAAGGGTGTCAGGATTTATAAGTTAACTGTTACAGTGTTTGTAAAATCATAAATTTCTATGACAAACTAGATCATTCTATAAATGTATGTTAAAATATTACTGTACAAATTCAAAAGGAATTTAGTGATCTCTTCAGATATAAATCCACTTAGAGGAGTGTTTTCCATCATGATACTAAGGAGTGCTGTTCAAATTTCCACTAGCAACTTCTGGGTATAAAGAAAGGTAGGAATAACATGAATGAATGAAAGTTTTTCTTCCCCACAGAATGGTCCAACTAAGACGTCTCAAAGAGAGGCAACAAGCTCTTTATTTATATGTGGAAAGAATACAGACTTCAGTATCATTAGATGAGAGACCTTCGGGTGGAATTAATATTAGATTCTTCTTTGTATGGAAAAGTCAATAAAACTGCTTTACTTGGACACAATCATGGCCAATCTGTAATTAAATATAGAACGAGGCTCAGACTCCACGGCGCGTCAAAGGAGAACCCTAACAATCTGGCCAAAACCTTCCCTTGGTTTTCCCGTCCCAGCCAGTGTCCCCGCACCTCCATCCTCCCTCCTCTCTGGCCCTCTTGTGCCTCCTTGTTGGATCACCTCTTTCACGTCCGTTTGCTTTTGCAAATCTTGCTCCTTTTTCAGAATGCCTTCCCTCGTCTTTACCTAGAAATTACCTCGTCATGACCAAGTGCCATTGTCCCTTGTTTTGCGAAGTGTTCTTTAGATTCTTCAGTTTCTCCTGAGTAACTGAATTATTTTATCGACAGTGCTGCCATAGAATCCTAGACCTCTATCCAGTGTAGCATATTGTATCACTACAATTACTTTACATTTATTTTGTTTGTTGGCTTTGAGACATTTGAGCCCAGGCTTCCAGATGTGTTCTTTTCCTTTTGAGTTTCGGAGATTGTTGTAGGTATGTAGGGTGGACAGTTTTGATGGCTAAACATAGTTTTGTTTGTTTATTGAAGAGTGTACAGGCCCTTCTCAGGGCAGAAGTAGATAAGTAAATGTAACACACTGTGTACACTCACGGAACTATACTCAAAGAACAAAAAGTACAAAGAAAAGGGTTTTCCACCCAGATCTGAATGAGAGGGATTGTGATAATGCTCGGGTTGAATCTTGAAGGTGAGATAGAAATTAGACCAAAAAGGCAACTGAAGGAAGGAAAAGTATTTCACATAGAGGAAGGCATGCCAAAAACGCAGAGGCCCGAGACCACAAAGTTTGTTTGGCAGAAATAAAACCCTTCAGCTCTAGGGAAGAGCAGCTTAGTGGGTATGAAGCAATGATGAATGACGCCGAAGAAGGACGTTTGTGGCAGCTGATGTGACGGAGGTTAGAAGGATTCGTACACGGTTATTGAAGTGGGTTATCTTGTAAAAGGGAGAAGACTTTGTGTTCATTCACATAGAAGACTAATAATGATCAGATGCTTTTGAGAGAGATTATTCTGACTATAGTGCAGAAAAGGCACAAATGGAGTTTGAGGGAAAGCCATGGCATGTTTCTAAGAGAGAAGAAGGAGGCCCGACCTCTGGCATAGCAGAAGGGAGCTACAACTAGCACACTGTCATCCACATACCTGTTATAATACTGGGGATCGAAGCCAGAGATGCTCTACTACTGGGCTACATACCTCACCCTTTTCAATTTTTAATTTTGAAACAGGTTCTCCCTAAATTGATTGCCTAGATGGCACTCAAAAGCGATCCTCCTCTCTCAGCCTCCGTCAGTGCTGGGGTTACAGGCATGTGCCACTGTGCCTGGCAATACTTTTTAAAAGTAAAGTTTAACCAATTTGTCTGCTATGGTCTGAACTTTTGTTCTCCACCAAGCATTGATATTTCAGAGTTTTATTTCCCTGGCTGAAAATTAATAGATAGAACTAGATCACAAGAACAGAGTTCTCACAACTGAGATAAGTCCTCTTATAAAAGAGGCCAGGGGACCTTGTTTGCCTTTTCACTTTGTGAAGACATAGTGAGAAATCATCATCTATAAATCAAGAAATGAGCCTACACCAACCCTTGATTCTACCAGCATCCTGATCTCAGATTTTCCATCCCCCAAAACTGTGAGAAATAAATTTTTGTTGTTTACAAGCCTTCTCAGTTTATGGTAGTTTGTATAGCAGCCCTGACCTGCCTAAAACAGTCTCGAGCCTTAAAAGATGTTACATTGGTGGCATATTACAGCCAGAACAGACTTTTCAGTTTATTCTAGTTATCTGCTCAACATGAAGTGTAATTGAGAACTTGCTAATTAGCTGTAAGTTATACACACTTAATGACAATATTGCCCTCGAAGGGACCAAAATGGTTCTTGGGAAAGCAAGTTAAAATATATATAATACCTCGGATTATATATAATATAGCCTAGATATACAAACAGTGTGTCTATATCTCAGATTATATATAATATATAGCATAGATCTATAAAAACAATAGAAGCACATGCTGTATATAGAAACAAATATGCAAGATAACTGTGGTAATAAAATGATAGAAAGGAGAGGATGGGGTAGATAGGGAAAAATATTTTAAAAGATTCCTTTAGGAGCAATAATGAAAAGGGGCAAGGTAATGCTACTCCAAGTAAATGTTCAGTGGCATTTGCTAGTTTTAATCCAAAATAATGACTGTTTGTTTAACGTGATTCTACTTATGACTGTCTGAGTATTTGAGTCAACCGGGCATAATTGCTTGTTTTGTCTTTGGTATCATATTGATTTTAGAAAAGTATGTCTGCACAAAAAATAGAAATACTCCCATGAATAAGAGGAATGATATGTTAAGTGTAATTCTCACATTTCATCTAAGGACTTCAAGCCATTTTCAAACGAATGTTTCATCAATCCTCAAAGCAATCTATTTCCTATAGACAACAGAAAAGAGCACCCGTGTGTACTCCTAACCTCTCTCCATGGGAAAAACAACCAGTTGTTCTAAATTCGAGCCCAGGAATTTTAATCTCAGAGTCATAGAGGGCTTCTGAGTTGTTTCCGTGATGGTCATGGCTCTCAGATGCGGATTTTGTTACTCAGAAACCTCTGATGGTCTGATACTCACAGGATCTGGTGGACAGCACCCAGTTACGGTTATTACAGAATCCTACTGCTCTTAGCACCACTCTTACCTCCCTCTTCTCAAAGGGAGCTGTCTGTTCAAACAGATTCTTCCCAGGCAACTGACTGGTTGTGGTATTCCTTCCAACTAATGTCTGACTTTTCTAAAGCATGAAAGTAATATTGCATTCACACAGAGCTACTTCATTTGCTCTAGCAGGTGTAGAAGAGAAAGTACTAGAACTCAAATTGAGTGGCTGCATACACATTGCTACAGCATCTGGCTCTCTAATGAACCCAAATACAGTTTCTGTACTCCAGAGGGCCAGATTTTTCATTTTAAGGTAGAATTCTCTTCTGCTACTATTTCTGTGAGAACCAAATTTCCCCACCTGCCAGTGTGATTTCTGAAGGCACTGAGCCTTTTAGATCCATGCTGTGCTCTTTTAAACCCACTTGTATCTTCTCTAGCTAAAAGGAAAAACATACATGCTGAAGAATATGGATCAGAATGTTTAAGGCATTAGCTAAAGGGTTAGTGTAGTCCAGGAGAGTTGACACAGTTTTGCTCACATGAGTTGAGTTTCTGATGGGTTGAGTTTACTCACATGGCTACTCTCTGATATCTGGGAAAATGTACACATATTGAATTCCATCCTTCAACCTCACTCAACTCTTTTAAGTTTGAAAAGAATGGCCTCGCTCTTTCCTTGATTTTCATGACTGTATGTGCTCCTGATTTTCCTCTACTTCTTTACTTACTTCTCACTTTTATTGGGTTAACTTTTCTGCCCATCCCTTACATACTGCTGACATTCAGTTTTTCTCTTTTTCGCTCCCTTCACAGAATCTTTCCAGGTGACCTCCACCATTTTTTTCTGCGCATGATAGCTTCTAACCAACTCTGCTCTTGACCATCAGTCACCTTAAAATCATTGCCTTACACTGAACATGTCACCTCTGCTTGGAAACCATGTCTTTTGTCTTTCCAGGATTTCTGTTTTGATAAAAATCTAGGCATAACCTCATTGCCTCTTTCTTGCTCTCCATCTACATCCCATCCCACACTAGATGTCACTTTTATTATCTCTGTCCATTAAAACACATCCGTTGCTGCTATTGCAATTCAGACTCCCACTATCTCCATTCTGGGTTGCTTCAGTAGCCCCCCGCACTGTTTTTTAAACTTACATAAAAATTGTACACATTTGAGCAGTATCAGGCGATGTTTCAATACACATATACATTATATAATGTTCAAATCAAGGTAAGCTATCTCCTCAAATATTTATCATTATCATTCCCTTGTGTTGAAAACATTCAAAATCCTCTCTTCTTTTTGGGGGGGAAGTGTACAGTATATTTTTAGGGAAATGTATACACTAGAACTTATTGCTTTTATCTAATTTAGTACCTGTTGATCAACCTCCGCCCATCTGCTCAGCCTGTGTATTCTTTCCAGCCTCGGATAACCACTATGTTACTTTCAATTTCTATGAGATCAACTTTTTTGGTTTCCACATATAAGTGAGATCATGTGGATTTTGTCTTTCTGTGCCTGGCTTATTTCACTTAAATGATCTCCAGTTCCATCCATATTGTTATAATTGACAGAATTTTATTCTTTTAGTGGCTGAATCATATTCCATTGTGTATATGTACCATGTTGTCTTTGTCCATTCATCCACCAGTGGACACTTATCTTCATTTCTTGACTATTGTGAATAGTGCTGCATCTCGCATGGAGTGCAGACATTCTTCAACATGCTGACTTCATCCTTTGATGTATAGCTAGCAATGGGGTTACTGGATCACATAGTTCTATTTTTAATTCTTGAGAAGCCTCCATATTGTTTTCTTTAATGGCTGTGCTAACTTTTATTCCCACAATAGCATGCAAGTGTTCATTTTCCTCCACATTGTTGCCAGCACTTGTTATCTTTTGCCTGTGTGTGTATGTGTGTGTGTGTGTGTGTGTGTGTGTGTGTGCGTGCACATGTGTGAACTGGGGTTTGAATCTAGGGCTTCACACATGCTGAGCAAGTGACTTTCCTCCAGCCCTTCTCACTGCAGTGAGGTGATACCTGGTTGTAGTTTTTACTTTCACTTTCCTGATGATTAGTGATTTAAGCTTATCTTCATATACCTGTCGGTATACAGACATATTTATATGTCTTCTTTACAGAAATGTTTATTTATGTCTGTTCCCTATTTCTAAATCAGATTGTCTTCTTGCTATGGATTTGTTAGTGTTTCTTACCTATTTTTATATTAATACCTTATCAGTTGCATAGTTTGTAAACATTCCTCTTACTCTGTAGATTCTTTGCTCTGTTGAGTTTTTGGCTGTGCAGAAGCTTTTTAGTTTGAAATGATCCCATTTGTCTCTTCTGTTGCTTGCTTCTGAAAAAGATATCAACAAAACCATCCTATTTCCAAAAACTCTTGTGTATTCTAATGTCTTGAAGTGCTTGTCCAAAAAAAAAAAAAAACTTCTAGTTTCATAGTTTCAGGTCTTACATTTAGGTCTTTAATCTGTTTTAGCTAATATTTATAACTCGTAGGAGACAGAAAGAGAAATTCATTCTTCTGCATATGGATATCCAATTTTCCCAGCAACATTTATTGGAAGACTTTCTTGTATCTAATACATTCCTTTGTACCTTTCTCAAAGATCAACTGGTCATAGATGCATGTGTTTACTTGTAGGCTTCTCTTCTGTTCCTTCATCTCTGTGTCTCTTCCTCTGCCCATATCATGCTGCTTTGGTTACTGTAGCTTCACAGAACTGTATATTTCAAGCCAGGTAGTATAAAGCCTTCTGTTTCATTAATTTTGTTCAAAACTGCTTTGACCGTTGTGTGTGTATGCATGTGCGTGTGTGTGTTTCCATATAAATTTTAAAAATTTTTGCTAGTGCTTTGTAGAATATCATCATTATTTTGTAGTGATTGCATTGAATCTACAGATTTCTTTGGGTGGTATTAAATATTGATTTTTCTAATCCAAGAATGTGGTTTGTTTATTCTGCATGTGTGTGTGTGTGTGTGTGTGTGTGTGTGTATGCGTGCACATGCTTCAATTTCTTCCTTCAGTGTTTTCTAATTTTCATTAAAGAGATCGCCATGAGTCACACATAGATGCCCCCCCATCCTCATACCATCGTAGGTGGGGCTCTTGGAAAGTGATTGAATTATAGGGGCTTATAGCTAAATTGCTATTAGGAGAGGAAGCCTGGTCTGAAGAGACCAGTCACTGTTGGTGTAGCCCAGAAGTTTATATGCCCCTCCCTGGCTCCTCCCTTGACCCAGCCTGCCTCCTGTCCGTGATGCCGTGAGCAGTTCTCTCCACTCTGAGCCTCTGCCCTACTGTCCTGCCTTGCAGCCAGCTGACTATGGACTGAGATGTGAGCCAGAACAAACTTCCCTTCCCTTCCCTTAAGGTGTAGGTATCAGGTATTGTATCTCAGTTACGACAAAGAGACTAAGGCGAGATCTTTCACCTCTTTGGATAAATTCATTCCTAAGTAGTTTTTGTAGCTATTGGAAACAGGATCAGTTTCTTTACTTCTTTTTTCAGGCAATTTGCTATTAATATGTATCAGCACTATTGTATTATGCATTGATTTTGTGTCTCACAACTTTATAGAATTGCTTTATTAATTCTACTTTTGCGGTTCAAATCTTAGGGGTTTTCTCTGTATAATATCCTTTCATCTGAAAAAGTGACAAGTTGCCTTCCTTTTTTCCAACTGATATGCACTGTATTTCATTCTCTTACCTGACTGCTCTAACAACTCTGTTATTCTTGCCCCTTGACTTGCATGTTTTTATGTATTTTTATACACTAAAGAAAGCTATTCTTTCTAAGCCATAAATCTAGTTATAATATTGCCCTGGTTCATGGCTATTAGTTACTGTACATTCCTCAAGTTCCTCTATCATTCAATTCTTTCTTCTCGCTCCAGCATGTTTCAACCCTTCTTTAACTTTGTTATATAACTTCTTGGAGGTCCTCAAACTCATCATTTTCTCATCTTCCTCACCCTTTATCATTCCTTCTCCTTCATGTCTTCCAGGAATTAATTTTCACATGTATTTCGAGCTCATCCTGTTAACACACTATCATCTCTCTGAACTCAGGTTATTTATGCCCATATCGTAGAAACTTCCCTTCCTGCCCGACTCAAACCTTAGTAAGTTTCACTCCAATGTACTGTCACAAAATATTGTACATCGTCATTAACACTGCCTGTTTGTCTGCACTCCCTGCCGCTAAGCACACACCATACTTCTGTCAATGAACAAAGAAATGGTACCTTGTCTGCCTGAAAATACACCATCTTTCATTCCCCATTCTCACCTTTACCCACTTAAAGCTTCCTAGTTCACTCACCTGCAGCTCAGACTGCATTCTTCTGGAACATTTCCCCTGACTTCCCAGGCTACTGGATGACTCTCCTCTAGCCTCTCATTGGGATGAATGAGGTTTTACAGTGAAAGTAGAAGCACAGCTCTCCTCTGCTCAGGGTTCTCCAGTAGCCTCACACTTTGCCAGAGTCAGCCTATCACGCCCTGCAGGAGCCACCCCATTTTCTCAGACTTCATCTTTTACTGTTCTCTCCTTTCTCCAAGCTCAGACCTGCTGCCCCTTTCCAGCCGGGCAGTAGCCGGGATGCTTTTCCTAGATAGCTATGCGACTGACTTGCTCTCTTTTTCTTTTTCAAATCTTTCCACAAATGTTCCCTTATCAATGAGGTCTGCTAAATCACTCTGTTGTTTATTAATTATGCAGAATTGTGGGTTTCATTTTGGCGTATTCACACATGCATATAACATACTTTCAACATTTCTCTCCTCTTATCCATTTTCCTCTTTTCTCCCCCCATCCTCTCCTCTAATAGTCTCTAATAATCTCCTTTCTACTTTTATGTCATCTCTATTTTTAAATTTTAAAAATATTTTCAATTTCTCATTTGAGAGAAAATGTCGTATTTGATTTTCTGAGTCTGACTTAACTTTTCATGTAGAATAATGATCTCCAGTTCTATCCATTCTCCTGACGAGAAAGAGATCATTCCTGTGCATGGATGAATTGTACATTCACATTTTCTTTACCCATTCACCTTTTAGTGGGCACGTGGGCTGTATCCACAGCTTAGCTGTTATGAATTTTGCTATAACGAATATAGTAAATCATCCTAATTTAAGTTGCAGTTTGCATTGCTCGTCTCCAGCTGCACGCTCCTAATCCTCTTTTCTTTGCTCCTTTTTTGTAGTTCTTATTATTCCTTCAGGTCCAGCTTTATTATTATATCATTTACTTTCTGTTGCTCCTTGTGAGAATGTAAGCTCATAAGCACAAATAGTTTTCTGTTTTGTTCTTTTGAATGTTCCAAGTGCCTATAATCAAAACTGGAACTTAGTAGGTGCTTCGTTATGGATTTGAAAGAAAGCACTGATTGCACTGTATTACAATTTTCTTCCTTGTCTACCTGCCTGCCACCAAATTGTGAACTTTTCAAAGGTAGGGCTGTGTGCCATTTTGCGTATTTGTGACATTTTAACACATCTCCTAAAATAATGGGTTTAGAGTAAAGTTTTGCTTAAATTGAATGTATTCGTCTCTTAGCTTACCACCCCACAGCTTTGCAGAGCCACGCTAAAATACAAAGGCAAAATGCTGCTTTTTTTTAGTAGAAAAGCTTCATTACAAAACTCTCACAGCAGCACAAGCCCTGAGTTTGATCCCCAGCACCAAAAAACAAAACAAAACAAAACAGAAAAAAAAAAAAAAAAAAACTATCACAGTATCTGAGCTCTCCACAGATGAAGAGTCCGCTCCAACAGGGTGTCCTCAAAGGCTAAGAGTTCACCAGGGCACATCTAACCTCTTTGCTTCATCTGTAACTTATATTTGGGTCATTTATTTCAGTAAATTAGAAAATTTGAAGGAAGCATGCGAACTGTAGAGCTTGAGAGTCGATAACTCACCTTCTGTAACTCCTCTTTTTGTTTCCTCTCTCAGAGCTCTTCCTGCCATGATGCAGTGGGTCCGCACACAGAAGCCGGGAGAAAGTGGCATCAATATTGTCACTGCCGATTTTGTAGAACTTGGCGATTTTATCAGCACAGTCATAAAGCTCAACTATGTCTTCGATGAAGGAGAAGCCAACACTTGATAATACTATTTGGAGTGTCTATGAATAAGCTAGAGAAGACGCATTGTATTAGACCTATCATCTAGATACACTCTGATCTTCCTGTTCCACTGAGTCTCAGATGGGATTAGGGCTGGTAGTGGGTGGGAAAAGGGGGAAAATCATTTCTTCAATGATTATAGTCATATTCTGCATTACTATAAATATTTCATTTTCCATTCAATAAGCAAATTCTACTTCTAGTGTTAGAGGATAAAAATAAATAGTGAATTTTGTTTTTCAAAATTAGTCTTTGTAATGTGTAACTCATGAGTGTTTACTTGATTGCGTTTTCTAATTTCAACCTAGGGCTCCCATATTGTCTGTTTCCTCTAACCTGTCCGCTCCCTCTCTCGCTCACTCTTTCTAATCAGATGCTGTATGAGACTCGAAATAATTGAATGCCCAACATAACGTGTGTTACATTGTTGTAGTGAAAAATTATTTGTTTTGTGGGACTTGCTATAATATTCTGTAGTCATCTGCAATTGGGCGATCATAGCTAACCGTTGGTCATAGAAAATACTCATCAAATCAGTCTCCTTACATCAGTAATATTGGAGATCATAATCAGTGATTTTTGTGTTATATGAAAACAATAGTGTTTCACAGTATTTCTATTTAAGGCAGCTATTACTATAGTTTAAAAAAATTTGGAAGGACTATGAGTGCCAATTCCATAGTGAAAAATGAACAGTGGGGTGAGGGAAGTGGATGTTGTTTTAATTCAGCAATCTCTTAAGTAGAAATGCCCTGCAAGTGCCCAGTAAATGATATATTAGAAGAACTGTGTTAAAATCAGAACCTCAGAAAAGAACTCTTTCTATAAGCCCTCTTTAACAATGTCAATTTTTTCTAAAAAAGGAAGTAAAAAGAAAGAAATGAAAGACCTTGCAAGCTAGCTCTCCTACCAAATTGGAATTTCCAAACATATAGTTCTAAACCTTGGATTTTGAAGAATATTTTTCAAGACACTTCAAGTTAGAAACTTGAAGAAAGAGGAAGGGTGGCAAAAGGAGTTAGAGCGATGTTTCTGAAATTGTGTCCATGAAATCACAAGGATCCATAAAAGATCTCTAAGAAATTCTTGAAATATCTGTGATTGGGACAGACTGGTTTAAAATTGGTATTGCCTCATGCCTTCTGGGTTCTATCCTACTCCAGAGATGAGATTAAAGCAGAAAGCAAATTCTCATACAACGTTTCTGTGGCCTAACTTTTGATAATTCAGGTCTGCAGGAAAGAACAACGATTACACAGTTCTGAGTGTTGCATCCTCATTGGTGACTTTTTGTTTGATAGCTCTAAAACAATCTTGGAAAGAGCACAGTACCCCTTACCTATATGCCTCACAGGAATATTGTGAGGCCTTTATAAAAATCTATAAAATTTTGAAATTCCTATAATTATGAGTTATTTTATCTCCATAGTTAAGAATAATCACATTTTGGGCTGGGGATTTAGTTCAGTGGTTAGAGTGGTTGTCTTGCAAGCACAAGGCCCTGAGTTCAATCCCCAGCACCAAAAAAAAAAAAAAAAAGAATAATCACATTTTAATAGTTTATGGAAAGTACAGTTCCATGAAAATTGGGACTGTAGAGAAATAAATAAAAGCATGCCTATATCTTCAACAGTATAAGTTCTCATTATCTGAATCCAGTACTTACTAGCAACTGCAGAGAGGAAATATGAATTGTCTGTAGTGAAGATAAGTTTCATGAAACACGTAATATCTGTATAGACCAGGTACCATGAGTATATACATAGCAGATACATTTATACATTGCAGTTGTGTTATATATATTTCTAATACACGGTATAAACATATAGTCACTCCTTTACAAACAGTCATACATGAAGATACACACAGATAGACACAGTACAATTCTTTGCAAATGAAAATAATATTAAATAATTTAATTGTCAGACTGAGCCTCTTAAAATGTACAAAAAAGTGATAAAACATTTTTAAAATGGGAATTGCTGATCACATTATAATATTTTTGTAAAAATATTGTAGCTTTTGTCTTAAATATTCACAAAATATAATTATTTCTTCTTTCTACTTTCCCTTAGCTTGTATTTATATTCTCTATCTCTTTTACTTGCTCTTTACATGCAACTGTATTTGGATCCTTTTTTAAAGGATTAAAGATTTATTGAAATTTATGTCCTATAAATTTACTTTTTGTGTAGATTTTCTCACTGTTTATTATTCACCCCTCTGGGATCTTTAGCCAAGCACACTTGAAATGATGCAAGAATTTAACTTACAAACCTGACAGAAAACAGATTTTTCAACCTGTTCATGAAAAATGAATACAATATAGAGGTAACTATGTTGTGTGTCCTTGAAGTCAGATGCTTTCCTATAATGTTTGCTTAGAATTAACTGTGTTCTAGTTGTCATTCGGGTTCTGTAAAGAACAAACATGATGAAGTGTTAGACTGTGCAGTTTCTTACTCGGGGAAAGCTTTTACTGCCATCAATGATATGCACACAGAAACTCTGTTAGACAAAAGTTACCTTTAATCCAATGTCATGGTTTCCATGTGGACATACAGTACCTACACAGCAGGCACTGAGAGTAAACGGACTCGCCTTAATCTCTGAAGGAGGGTAGAGATAGACACAAACCATGAGAGCATTCAATAAAAAAAGACTGCATGCAAAGGGGAATGGTAACAGATTCCCTTTGGCTGTCTTCACTGGCCTTGGCCTGGAGCACACTTAGGGAACAGACTGTGGGCCTTACATCAACAAATAGGGGTGAGAAATGGTGACGTGCAATCGAAATGTGCCCTCAACCTATGTTCCCACATCTTGGCTGGGCATTATTTTTCCAGAGTTAGGAGCACAAGGGCTACAAATAGGCCCCAAGATGATAGGAGATACATCTTGGTGCACTTTTTGTTTTGCTTGTTTCTTAAGACTTTATGTCATAAGTCCTACAAGGCAAAAAATAAATAAATAAATAAAATATAGCTTTTACCCAATTTGCAGCAGGAAATCAAAGAAGTGAGTGGAATGAGGGAAAGTAAGTAAAGGACATCCAGTAATTTTGAAGGACCTGTATGGTAAAATATTCTCCTGCCATTATCATTTATGTGTCTCTTATGACTGCATAATCATATGAACGTAGAGAATGAGGAGGCATCCTTTAAAAGCCTTAGGATATTCTATATGATGACCTCAATATTCACTTTCAGCCATACTGGGAAAACTCACTTTTCATGGAGCACCGCCTAACAGTGAATGTATTAGAGCATAAAGTGTTTGGCACGATGCACCTCACACACACACACACACACACACACACACACACACACATTATCCAAGTTTAAACTGCATCTAATCATCCAAACTGATTTTGATTCTATTGTAGCTTTAGCTTTTAAAATCAGTATATCCCATTTCAATAGGCATAAACATAACTCAAGTATTCAAATATTTGAGGGGAGAAAAATCAGTAGAAAACTAGTAAAAAGTGAGACCATCAGAAATAGGAAATGCTTGACAGTAATAATCTAATTACATTGTCAATTACACTTCCTTTAGAGAATTTAAGGTGGACTTGAACATAAATTACATACACTTTCACAAGTTCACTCGAAAGTTTTTAAGTCCTTTGAGGCTCTGCCGTGTTTTTAGGCAAGGTTATGTGTTCAGGTTCTCCCATTAGGATTCCAGACTGGAAAGTTGGAAGTCTCAGGAAATGCGTGTTTTCATGAGTTTTTGGTTCTACAGTTTTACAAATATTCAATGATATATAGTCTTCTAACTTTTGGTTGCTCGGCCAACCAGGATCTCCCTAGGCAGAATGTTCACATTTTTAATTGCTAAGAGAAAATAATGCACAGTGTCCCTCAGGATGCTAAATAAGCCTTTCAAAGCATTTTATTTTATAGCACTTTAGTCTTTTCAACTAGATTTCAGTGACACTGTGGTATAAATGCTGTATTTGCCATAACTCATTGGTGACTCCTGTGTTACATACAGTTTTAAGTAATACTCCAAATTGTTTTCCCAATGACAATGATAAAATGTTGTGCAGAATTTGTAAAAGGTGTTGGTTGAATCTGTTGAAAATCGTGTAATTTTTATTTTACTTGTGATACTATTTTGTAGTATTAGTATTATTAATTCTAAGTGTGTATTTGTATGAGTCAAAACTATGTGCTTGTCAGTGGTGTGTGTAAGTATATTGTATCTTATCAAACATCAAACTTATCCTAAAAAAAGGGCACATTATGACCAGCTTTAATTGCCATTTTTAGTTACTGTTGCTGCAATTTGGATTTAAAATACATACAGAAATTACGTTTTTGTTAAAAATGACTTTTAAAAATCTTACAATGTATATAGTTTAGAAATCATCTGTGTTCCTACAAGCAAATTGTACAGCTTGTGGAGCACCCCTGATTTTCAAAATTATCAAATATCAATTATGTTACTAGCTTCATCGCCATGCAGATAGACTAAATTCACATTTGCTTCCATCAGCTACAGAAACGCAGCACTGATAAGGTTGTTCTTCCCAAGACGAGCTCTGTAATCATAAGTATAGTGTTTTTTGGCTTTAGTGGTAAGTTTTCCATGAAAAATCATTCCTCCAGACCATCACTTTTGAGAACTGAATCTTCTGAAGATGAAGTTCTGTGAGAGTCAGTGACCCTCCATCAGCACGAGGTGTTTCCAACATGGCTCTTTTTTCAAAAACAAATATGGGGAAACTCACACTTTTTCTGTCTGTCCCACATGTAGTCTAAGAATAGAAAATTCATGACTAATTCCAGAATTTACACAGGTGGTCATGCTAGAAGCAAAAACTCCATAATCGTCTTTGGGGTTCTTAGTTTCTGCATCTTCAAATATTTTTTTTCCAAATCTAGGGAAATAAAATATAGGGCACTAGTGAAATTCAAATTTCAAATAAATTATAGTTTTAGAGAATTCCCTATATATTTATCAGACACACACTAAAATGCCATTGTTTATATGAAGTTCAAATGTAAATGGATATATCCTGTATTTTTCTCTAAATCTGACAATCCTACTCATGTTTTCTCTTTATCTTTTATCAGCTGGGCTACCTATGAGATAAGATCTACCTCTTCTTTATATTTCTATGTTAATAAGCTTCATGAAAATCTACAGTCATAATACCCTTTAAGAAGGAAAATACTGGTCCATGCAGGTCCCACAAATTCTTTAGGAAGAACTAACTGAAGAACAGATGGAATAATCAAGCAAGTATTTTTGTTAGATTAATTCCACCACATTATAAATGTCCCCTCGGTGGCCTGTTTTGAAGCCCAGTCTCTCCATTAATTCCTTAAGTAATATCCTTTAGTAATTGGAACAACCCAAAACATACCTATACATTAAAAATATTCTTAGAAAGTGATAGTACCTTCTAAACTAGTACCAAGACCTGTTTTTAAATTTTTTCATTTTCTCTCAGGAAAATAACAAATTAATCCATTACCACCCTCCCACCACTAACACTGTACCACAAAATGTTTTTATTATGTTTGAATGAGCCATCTATGTACCTAGAAAATCTGACATAAGAAGGAACTCTTCGTTGTGGGGAGAGAGGAGCCTAACATACAGATCTAGCTGGGTCAGTTCCGCCTCAGAACAGCAGGGGGAGGTGGTGGGGCCGGAACGTGATCCCTGACAGGAAACTAGTAACTGACAGACTTGCTAAAGCAAATGATAATTAATAGTTTTTATTTATTTATTTATTTTGGAATTGAAAACCCCAGAAGCCCCAGCATAGGGACAATGAGATCTAATGCTGGTTTTTAAGATTGTTTGCAGAGAATAGAATCATGTTGGAATTCCTGAAATAAAATTCACATACTGTTGTTGGCAGCACTGAATCCTTGTTATAGTCTGAATGGTGGATGGAGTTTTGGAACATTTTTGGTAGCTACCTCTTCTCTTGAAACTCTTATGGGTGGTACAGGAAAACCAAATCCCTTGACAGAACATTTCCATTGCACGATTCCTGCGCACATTTGTGTTGATTCGCTTCATTTCAAGAGGGTGAGAACTTACAGAGCTGGCAACATTTCCTTCATGAGACACCAGAAATTCACCAGAAGGAGACAGATTTGTGCCTTCTTTTTTTAGGATCTGGTCATTGATACTTTAATAAATGTAGTGTAAAGAAAATCCATGCCTACACTCAGTATAGCAAATGTGAATTTTTTGATAAGATTGTGTTCTTAATGTAAAAACAGTTTCTTTGTATCCAGTGAAATGCCTAATAAAGTCCTGGTAGCAACTATCTTCATGTTTTTTTCCAATTCTTATTCATCTTTGCTTTGTCATAAGCCCCAGATTATTTTTCTTATATAGGACATGATTCAGAACATCAGAAAAGAAAATCCTTATGTATTAGGTTTCCTCCATGAAAAATATATTTTCTATGAAAAGAATCAATTCCATTAGTGCTTAAACTATATCAAAATTAGCTGTCTCTGATGGATGTCTAATACACTTGGATTGTGCTACTATCGCAAATAAAGCCAACATCAGTGTAGCAACAATATACCAACATACTATACTAGTATATAAAACACCATCCCAAAGTAAACGTTAGGGTGAGAAAAATCTCCTTTTGCTGAATCCTCACTATACCTGACACCTGAGACATTATTTCAGAAGTGAAGTTGCCTTTGTATTTTACCAAATAAATCCTATCTGTTGGGGTTCAAATCATGCTGCAGCAAATTTAATGTTTCAAGATTATCTTTGGTGTTGAACTAGGACATAAATCCTCCAAAAAAAAAAGCCTCCACTCGACATTTGAGGTTTTCTGTTATAAAGCCATAATTATTTCTATACTTATGAATGACTATAAGCCTATAAATAATGTTGACATGATTATATCAATGTGTCCTAACATCAGACTTCTAGTTTCATTGAGCAAACATTCGCCATTACTATGCAGTAAGGGCTCCCTGCTAAACACAAAACATTTCTAAAGAGGTATTTAGAAAAATAGATGAAGTACATCTTTTTGGTCATTTCTTGGTAGCTCTAACATTTAGTACTATTTGTCTCCTTAAAAAAGCAAAAAGCATTTATGCTCAGTGGCCTTTTCAAAGTACTATCTCCAGATATTAAGATTGTTCAAACACAAGTATTTCTAAGAGCCTGAGAACAAAGGTGGAATTTCTAAAACTATGTAATTGGAAATAAGTTAGTCATGGCAACAGGTAATAGAGAACAGATTTCTGCTCAGTTCTTGACTCAAACTCTGCCATCATGTACAGTATTCACTGTGCAAGCGTGGCTGCCATTTTCTATCTGTAGCTCTAAACCAGCAAAATCAGAGGTTCTACCCCATCTTCCTCCGCTCACCTCGACTTCAGATGAAACTACTTTCACTCTGAAGGAGCAGCAGGCCGTGCTGCTGAGATGATCATGGAAAATAGCTATATTTCAGGTGAGCAGACTCCATGAGGTAAACAATCTCCTCTACAGAGGGTGCTGCCTGGATCAGCTGAGTAACAACACCCTCCAGGACTGAAAGAACTCTTCCTTTAGGTGGGAAGAAATTCTATGTCATGGTAGGTTTCCATACTGACTCTCAACATGGGGTTCAATTTATATCCCTAGTAATAAACCAAAATAATGTTCACATTGGAATTATGTAGCGGGCAGTGAACCTAACTGGAATGAAGCACCTGCTACTACTATATTTGTCCTTCAGTGCTGTGAATAGAAAATCCCAGAAACATCTGGAGAACCACATTCGAACAACATTAAAATTCTAAAAAGTGGGGTTTATTGTCATAAGGGATCAAGAAAGTGGTCAAGAGTCCCAGTGCTGGCAGTTCTTCTGCACACATGTGAAGTCTGGGGTTTGCAGAGAAATAATTAAGCAAAAGTCTTTTGCTTCAATATATATAACCATTCAGATATTATTAAATTGTGCTTTGTCATTTTGAACAACAAAAACATCTTTAATTTAAAACATTGCTGGTTAGAGGCACATCTCAGCTATTTTTGTTTTCCCAGAGCACATCAGGTATTAAAACATGTTTGAAAACAATGAAATGAAATTGTGTCTGGTTATGACCTATTCAGACTGTGGACAAGTGCCTGATAAAGACCATGCATGTGCTAAGAATTGTTACGGAGTGAAGAGTGTTAAAAAACAGTAAGACTGTAACCACGTCTTGTGTTCCTTGCAGAAATATTGAGAGCATGAGAAAATTGGGGGGTGGAGATATACTGCATAGTGGTCTCTCCAAGGTTAGAAATACCTTGTCTCTTAACTGTAACATCATTTGTAAGTTTTTCTGAAGAATATTCATCCAGGGGAACTTGGTTTATAATGCATCTATTTAAAAGAGAGATGAGAAAGGATGGAATGGGAACGTACATTTTGAATTTGCACTTTTTTTTTCCTTTGGTGCTGGGGATCGAACTCAGGGCCTTGTGCTTGCAAGTCAAGCACTCTATCTGCTGAGCTAAATCCCCAGTCCTTACATTTTGAATTTCAACAAAATATTTTGCTAAATTTTCCCACCCCTCATTTCTTTATGGATACATGTGGTGTTACATAAATATGTTCGCTACAATTCCACAGATTCCTGCTCCCCCAAAAGACTCCTGCTCTTGCCCTCCTCTGAAGGCTGTCTCTCTCCTTCTCCACACTTTTCTGAGCACCCTGACCATGTATGTTTCCTGTGTGCTTAACAGAAACCTCCAAGGCTTCCTCTGACTACTGGCGGCTGGTGTCCTTCCATCTCAAGGCACATTTGTCTTGGTTATTTTACCATTGCTGAGACAGATTACCTGACACCCAGAATTTAAAGGAGGAAAAGTTTATTTTGGGTCACAGTTTGCAGTGGTTTCCATCCATAGTCAGCTGGCTCCACAGCAGGGTGGCACAGTAGAGGAAAAACACCCCATTGTGTGACAGCAGGAAGCAAAGAGAAAGAACAAGGAAGACTAGAGCTGTACCCTTCTGGTTATCTACCTCCTAAAACCAGGCTTCACATGCCAACATCCGGATTCGCTGTAAACTCATCAGTGAATCAGCCCACCTGTGAGTATCATGCCCCCACGATCCGGCCACCTCCCGAAGGGCCCACCTACGAGAGCCTGAGGCTGCAGAGGGACACAGAGACATAAACTATAATGACACGGCAATTCTCCAGTCTTTACCTTCCGCGGCAGACCCAGCAATCTGCCAATGGACACGGCCGTCTGTAAGTGGCACCAGTACAAATGTAAAGTCCCGACACCAAAGGATTGAATAGTCTGTGACCATGTTACCTTCTAATATAAGGTTCTTGTTTCCTAACGATTACCTATGATCAGAGGGAGGCCCCTTTCATTTTTGGATAGAGTATCAATGGGCTGGAGACAGAAATAAATACAGGGTGACGGCCACCATACTGTTCTCAATGTCACTCGTCTCCTCTAAGGACCAAGGATTTCTTCTTCATCAAATGTGTCTTCCTAGATTTTCATCCTTTCAAGACAATTTTCTAGTAGGTTCCTTGGTGCTTATACAAATAGACCCCTGAGAGGCTCTCCCTTCTGATTCTGTTACTTAGATTCATTCCAAGATCTATGGTGCATGTTGTCTAAAAGACCAGCTGCTTCTGTGGGAAGGCCTTTCTGTACAGATGGGAAAACAGTAATATTGACTTTGTGTTCAGTTCTTAGCTTTTCCTTAGTAGAACTCTTTTTTACCTGGTCCACCCCAAACTAAACTTATTTTCTGACACATGATTTAATGAGTTCATTCACAATGAAGTATTAGTGTGGTTTAAAATAGAAGTTATTCAAGTTTTGCTTACTTTTATAAGTATTTACGGTCAGGTAAAATTCACAACTCAATATATTACAAGATGACTTTCATAAGAGACAGCCAGACAGCTTTGTGTCTCCTTTACCTGACTCCAAAGAGCCCTGTGCTGACTCTCTAGACCACCACTTCTCAGATTTTATTGTGTATGCGATTACCAAGCAATCTCAATTAAATGCAATTCTGATCAGCAGCTCAGGGATAGAGCCCCGGATTCTGCCTTCAAACGAGTTCTGGATGAGGCCATGTTACTGTGGCAGGCGTCTCTCTTTGGAGGTCAATTTAAAACATTTGCTTCAAAGTCTGAAGTTCATCATAAGATTCACTTAGAGGGTGAACAAATGACCAGATCCTTAAACAAGATATAAACTGGAGTGGAGGAATTATTGTAGGGAAGAAGGCTATCATACAGTAATTAAAAACCCTTTTGTTTTCTAAGACTAGTGAGCCTAATACCACTAGTAACTATGTGCAGTCTGATAAAAGCAGGTGTCTTTAGCCACACGGAAGATGAAACATGGGTCAGCTCATCAACAGGAAACATAAACTGTCATGTGCAAGAGTATTGTGAGTTGGAATGTAAATAGACTCAGAGAAAAGTAGGACTGTGTAAAGGGGACAAATTGGGTCTGGACCGCAAAGCAGACTCGGGGTTCTGCTTCCTTTGACCACAAAGTGAAGGCAGCTGAGTGCTGCATGCATAAACTCCTCAGCGGGTGTGCACCTTCTAGGCTGTGAATCCAGGCTGCTTCTCCGTGTCAAAGTGACTTAACTCCTGCATGCGAGAGCGACGTGTTTTATTCTTACTGATAGAATTTCAAACAGCCACACTCACTCGAGAAGGAGTTATTATGACATCTTAGAGCTGGTATGTGACCTTGTGAGAGTGTTTTCTTCTAACTCTGCAGCACTGTCTTCACTTAGGTCTGTTTATTCTTCCCACCTGGTGAATGACCATTCTGATTCAACGTTCCCAGTTTGAGCTGAATTTAACCTGCTTGGTTTCTAAGTGATAGAAATCCAACTCAAATTATTTTAAGCCATAACAGAGTGATGGGAGTGAGGTGGGGTGACGTACCCTTCAAACTAATTGGAACTGAAGGAGAGGCAGCGTGAGGCTAACTGGATCTGGAGCTACAAATAATATCATCAAGACTGGCTTCATTTTTCTCTGCCCTTAAGTCTTATTTTCCTCTGCCCTGACTATACTTAAGTGTAATATTTCCATACTGAGTCTAGATGACTAAAGATACTTTTCTAATAGTTTCAACCTAGAAACAGTATTGAGTCTCATTGCTCTAATTTGGGCCCAAAACCAACTTCCCAAAGAAGCACCACACATGAGAAAAGAACAGTGTCAGCCTCTGTCTCTGCTGTTTCCCGCACCTGTAAATTCTGGCCTTTGTAGTTTCCGTATCCAGGGACTTAGCCAACTACCAATCAAAAGTATTTGGCTAATGGAAACTCATCTATACTGAACATGTACAGACTTTTTCCTGTCATTATTACCTAAGTAATAAAGTATAGCAGCTGTTTACATAGACTTCACATTGTATTCGGTATCAGAGGTAATATAGAGATATTTTAAAGTATACCAAAGGACAGACATACCTTCTACACAAATGCTCTGCGGTTTTATATGATAGATGAGTGTCTGAAGACTCAGGGGTCCACAGGGGTCCTGGGAGCAATCCTCCACAGACACTGAGGGTGACCATGTGCTGTTTGCTTATGTCAACCCAACTCCGTCAGTGCGCTGAGGACGGAGAAGCGGTGGCTCAAAAAGTACAATTGGATTTCTGCTACTAGAAGGCGTGAGAAGGTACTGTAGTTGGGCAGGCACAAATGGCAGATGCTCTACAAAGTTTCCCAGCAGCTCCGAAGTCATGCCACGTAGGTGGACACAGTGTTTACTTACTCACTAGGTTTACTTTGATTGCTTTGGCTTCAGTTCTGAATCAGAATCTCAAAGAAGAGGAAAAGTAAAAAGGTAACTTGAAGCCTCTAACTTTTATATAATTTTATTTTAAATATTTCAAACACAGAAAAACTGCAAAAATATTAGAGGAAACTTCCATATGCACTTTCTTTGGAATCATTTTTAAATAATATATTTTAGATACTATGTTCTTATCACCTGGAAAATTATATGTTCAGAGTATTATTCATATTATAGGAACAAATTTTTGATTAAGAAATTAGAATTGAAAACTATAAAAATCTGCTTCCTTGGGGTCATTCTTAATAAAGTAGGTCTTCGTTCAAAATTCGCATTATACTAAAACACCATCAAGAATACAAAAATAAAGCCAAATTTTCATAAGAAAAGAAAGAAAAATCCCCAAGATATGTACTATATGGGAGAATGTTAGGTATGCTGGTTAGTCTGAATAAAATGCTGGCTATAATCACTGCTGTGAGGGAAAGAGCCAGCAATCCTAAGAGAACTTTAAAAGTAGTTACTAATGTAGTCAAATTAATGGTTTGATAATGGGAGAAAAATTACACCAAAGCACTTTTCTCCGATCAGTATTAACTGCAGGTGATCCAGAAGCCGTCGACTGACTCCTCAAGTCACTGTGGAAACCGCCAGCTGAACCAAATCCACCCAATACCCAAAATAAAGCATTTCTAAATTTGGGAGATGGATGAGTACAGCCTGTTTAGGATGTGTGTGTGTTAATGTTTAGGAAAGACATACAATTTTCTGTAAGGTGTCACTTCAAAATTTTTAAACATATTGAACGTGCTCCCATCAAAAGTATCTATTCAAGGCTGTATTTCTGAATTTTGCTTGTCATTTCAGTAGTGATGTATGAGGTTGTGAAAAGAAAAGCTCTTTCGAGTCAAAAATATGCTGTGTAAACTTACCAACAATTTACTGTGTAAAAAAAGTTTTTCAGCTAATACTGTGAATACCAGAAGATGGCCAGCAGTCCTGTGAGCACAGGAATAGTTTTTGTCTTACTTACCAGTGAATTCCCAATGACTAGTTTGATAACTTTAGTAGTTTTCTAGGGCTGCTGTGACCCTCTTGGTGGCTTAAAACAACAGCAGGGTGTCACTATTCAGCTACTAAAATTGGTATATACCTTAAAGAAATTCTGGAGTAGTCAGTGTGCATCACAAAATCACATAATGTATAATTGACTTCCTTTTGATAGACCTGTTTATCATTCAGTAAGCTAGTCATTCAGTGAAATTCATTTAAGTCAAAATAATGTAAAATAAAATTCAAATTCTTAGTATGTAACAACCCATTGGAATATTTTTTTTCCTTATAAGGCTGACAAAATAACAAAGAAATACAAGACCTGGGCACCACAAACAACATTCTCACATTTTTATGTAATTCAAAAATAATACTTTTAACACACTCTGATTAAATAATGTGTACTTTTCCCCTGCAACTTCTCTTTCATTACATTTTTCTATAGACTTCTCAGGAAGAATACTTATGTAATCAATATCCTTTTTATTTCTTTAACCATTTTTGAAACATTTTATTTCAAGATCATAGAATGAGCCTTGTGTTAACAAGTGTATAGAACAAAATCGAACAGGTCTGCTGTCTTATTGTCCTGTGTAGATAATAACAGACACTGGTGTGTCTATCCAGACCAAACACAAAGACAAAAACTACACAGTAATTAGAACAAGAAAAGATGTGTGTTTGTGTGTGTGTGTGTGTGTGTGTGTGTATGTGTGTATTAACTGTAACAGAAGACTGAAGTGGTGGGGCACTGACTAGCATCAAATAGGGAAAACTAGAAATACACAGAATTTAGGAATAGCAGAAATAAAGAAAGGTCCCCATCGCTAGGGTTGAGACAGAATATTCAGAGGAGACATTCTTCCAGAAATTCTCCCAGAACATTCTCCTGGGAGACATTCTCCCAGATCCACACTTCACTGGGGCGGCACAGCTGTGGCCCAGTGGATGTCAGGAAAGTCGCTGACACACTTTACCATTCGAACTTGATGGTAATCTGCCATCTGGAAAAGCCACCCAGAGGGAGACGCCATGCCTTAGAATCCAACGCAAGGCTGCACGAGTGGCTTCAGGGGAATTTTGTGTGAGGATGTGCCCCCTGAGGATGCCGTGCCACAGAATCACCTCAAGTGGTCATGGGAGAGGCTGCTTTTCTGTGGGTGCTTCTGGCTATCTCAGACACTGCAGCAATGGGGACCCGGCCACTGGAGAAACGGGGCATTGAGAGACCCAGTACTAAAGAAATCATGCCATAGGAGCCTGGCAAGAGGACCAAACTGAAACCAGGAAGAAAATGACACATTCTTTCTTGACTTTTCCTCCAAAGTCCTCCACTGGTAAAGCTTAATATTCTCCAAGATGACAAAGGAAATCTACTTAAAGGGCTCAGCAATATTTTCACAAGGCAGACATTGTAATTTAATGCAGAACTGAGATAATAAATTTATAACTGGCAGATCTGATCACCAATTAATTTCCTAGTGCATGAACCAAGTTCAATTACTCTTCTGTGGTTTAATGAGATTTTAGACAGGTTGGACAGTAACACTTTTTGGAGAAAAGAGAACTGCTGTAAATTATATGAGCATTAAGAGAATCCCATAATATTAGAAGCCAAATATGTCACCTAATATCTGCTATTTGCATAACACTTCACCATAGTGACCTTCGCTTCTTAGCCTATTACAGTGCTTTTTATCTTTAATGTTGAAATCATCATTGTATAGAATTACTGTAATTTAAAAGTCTTATTTTTATTACATCTACTTTAAATTATTTCTTCCTTACCTCATGATATTTTTACCATTTATTTTTACATTTGTTAGTTTGATAATTATTATCACTAGAAACACCTAACCCATATCACTTTTTGTTTCTATCTTCATTATATAATCTTACTTATTTGTCAAATATTCATCTTCTAAGCTTGAGTGTAATCATCTCTATTTTACAAGTCTTGGTTTAAAAGCTTGCTCAAGTCTATTCAAGCTAACAAATAGTTGGACCAAGTTGCTGACATAGATCAGTGACTCATTCATACCCTGTGAAGAAAATAATATCAGTGTTAAATATATAAATTTTAAACATGTATATAATAGTTGCATTGCTACTGTTTGGCCCCCTTCAACCATAATCACCAAGAATATTATGCTTGTTCTTGGT
Organism: Hystrix cristata; assembly: GCA_004026905.1. Taxonomy (NCBI): domain Eukaryota; kingdom Metazoa; phylum Chordata; class Mammalia; order Rodentia; family Hystricidae; genus Hystrix; species Hystrix cristata. The sequence continues at coordinate 167,846 of PVJO010001415.1, forward strand.
AAAAATAAAAATTAAAAAAAAGCAACTTCAAAATTTAAAAAAAAAGAAAAATAAGAATAAAGATCAATCATAATTATTTTAATAACATACAGCATAATCTATGATGCTCATCATGTATGCTTACAGGTTTTAACTGTAACAATTTTTTCCATTTTGCTTTATTTTGTCCACCTTCCATTCTTCTCAGAATTTTGTGTCATGAGCCTTCTTCTGGTCTCACTGTCTGACTCACAAAGACCAGCTGTTAACATCTGGAAAAGGGCAGAACAGAGAATGAGCTTGTTGACAGCCCTGGTGATTGTCTCCGTACAAACTGAGTGAAATGGATCAGTCATGAAAATTACTAAACGGCAACTTAGAAGAAGCTGTATAAATAAATGCTTGATGACCAGTGGATATTGATGAATCTTACTATTCAGTACTGTATTTGCTTTAGGATCCAACTAGAAAATTCTAAGCCTTATTTTTCAATATTTAAAATATTTGATTGTTTGGCTAGATAAATAGATAATCTGTCTTTAGTAGAATGTTCCATACAGTTAATTCAAAGCATGTCATGAAAGTTCAGTCCTTATTTTTTTATGAATAGTTCATTAACCAAATACATATTGAGCGTGTAGTATGTACTAGGTTGGGGATACAACTACGAATAAAACAGACCAAAGCACAACATAAACTCTAGTCAGGAAAGTTGTGGTAAATAAAATAAGTAAACTTATGGAATATCAGGAGGTGATATAGGAAAAATAAAGTGAGGAAAGGAGATAGGAAAAATATAGGTGTTTATAATTTTTAAAGAGAAGTTAAGGAAAGGTCTCACTGAGAAAATGACATTTGAGTAAAAAATACTTTTGCTCAAAAATAAAGTCAGCCCTACCAGCATCTGGAGAAGAATACTGCAGGGAAAGTTTACCAGACATCTGCTATGCACCTCTGGAATTCTCTCGGCCTCATCTCTGTCTGGTTCTAGCTATGTATGTGCTCTGACTAATTTCATGTCTTTTCTTCTACCTCAGGACTGTCTGTTGATAGTACTGCAGACCTTTGACATTTCAGCCTACTTTGTGCAAGATGGAAATACAAGGGAATTGATGCCCATGGTGCTAAACACCAACTAATGAAAGACACGATCACGTGGTGGAATTCTCTTCTCTTTATATCCCCCAGAGACACATAAGGGTGCCGTCCAGGACACTGAGCAGCGATTCACACTAACTGGAAGCCAGCTCATAGAATGTTCTGGCCTTAGTTTCCCCTCCTTCCCTGAATCACTCACTCTTGTCTCTCGCATTCATCCCCCGGGTTTGGACTCCCTGAAAACACAACATATGCTCTATACTGTTTCTCTGGGTAGCCAAGTTGTGGAAGGGAAAGTAGTGCAAAATCCTCAGGTAGGTAAATGATTGGTAAACTAAGGTACAGCAAGAAAGCCATTGTGATAAGACCAAATGGAGTGAGAAGAATAAAGGAAATGCCGCCTGAATGTCATAGAAGACAAATTATATAAGACTTTACAAATGCTAAAATAACTTTGGACAGGGGCTGGGGATTTAGCTCAGTGATTAGAGTGCTTGCCTTGCAAGCACAAGGGCCTGAGTTCGATCCCCGGCACCACAAAAAACAAAAACAAAAAAAAAAAAACAAAAAAAAACTTTGGACAGACGGCGTAACTCACCAGTAGAGCACTTGGCTAGCAGGTGCAAGGCCCTGCTGGGCACCCCCCCAAAGAAAAACTTTGGTTATGATTATGATTGAGGTGGGAAACTATTGACAGGATCTGAATAATGATTTAACAGATGACTCTGCACATCACTAACAGGAAACTGAAAGGGAACAAGGGTGGAAATGGAAAATCAATCAGAAATCTTCTGTAACAATTCTGCTAAGAGACGACAGTGGTGTGGGACAGTGATAGCAGAAGAGAAAATAAGTCATGGATTCTAATTGTATTTTGCAGGTAAATTTATCAGAACTGTTTGTATGGCATGAGAAACAAAGAAGAAAAGATGACTCGAATGAAAACTTGATATGAGCTGAAAGGACAAAGCTGAGGGAAGAGCACGGTAAGTTCAGAATTTACCTTTGGACCTGCTAAGTTCGATGTACACATTAAACTCCAAGTGGAGACAACAAGAAAAAGAGTTACATATGTATATATGTGTCTGAATTTCAAGGGAAGAGTCTAGGTTGGTAGTTGCTAAGGTGTTGTTGGATTTAAAGCCCTAAGACTGAATGAAATGACCAAGAAAATGAGTGTCTTTAAAGAAGACCAGATCCTGTGTTCTGCTACACTCTAACATAAAAATTAGGAAAATAGAAACTGTTAAGGTTTAGATTTAGAATGTCCCCCCAAAGCTTCAAATGTTCAGAGTTGGGGCTTTTTGATGCTGGTTAGATCCTGGGGAGCTCAGTACTCATTAGTGGATTAATCCACAGACATGCACAGAGCTAAGTGTGCAATTGGAGGCAGGACCTAGTCAGAAGAGGCGAGTCACTGGGAGCGTGACCATATAATCCTTTCTCCAATTGGTTGATGCCCCCGAGGGCATTAAATCTATTGCCCCAGTGTACCTCCTTCTCTGCTTCTTCCCATCACTCTCTCTGCTTCCTGACTACCAAGGCATGCAGAGCTTTCCTCCACAGCAGGTCCTTCCATGCTATTTCTGCTTTGCAGCCAATGACTGTGGAATGAAACCTCTAAAAACTGTGCACCAAAATAAACCTCTCCTTCTTTAAGTTACAGGTGTTGAGTATTATATCTCAGTGAAAGAAAGAAAAAAGAAGGAGAGAAGGAAAGGAAGGATGGAAGGAAGAAAAAGAAAGAAAAGAAAGAAAGAAAGAAAGAAAGAAAGAAAGAAAGAAAGAAAGAAAGAAAGAGAGAAAGAGAAAGAAGAAAGGAGGGAGGAGGGAGGGAGAAGGAAAAGATAAGACAGAGGAAGCAGCAAAGAAGGCTGAGAATAGTCAGAGAGAATGATAAAATTCACATCAAAAAGAAAAACAGAACAAGCCAGAAATAAAAGAAATGAGTGATTTATTGCGTAAATAGTGCTAAGAGCAAGTAAAATAAATATTGAAAATTTGACTTGGAATTAGCAAGTGAAAATCATTGTTGACAATTTGTTCATTGGAATGAGAGAAACAAAAACATGATTTGAGTGGGTTTAAGAGAGAACAGGACATTTTTATCTTCTTTTTATATACTATCTATTAGACCTCTTTGTCTTTATTTAAGGGAGAAGGGGAAAAAGAAGGAAGGGCAAAAGGAAAGAAAGGGGAAAAGGAAAAATGGAAAAATATAAAAATATTATATATATATATATATACACATAAACCTACTGTAAATAGGGAAGGGGGAGCACTAGGGAGGGGTGGGGATGAGGGGAGGAAAACCAAGATACAGGTACAAAATAACTATGATGAATGTGACCACTATGTATACAATGTACCAATACATGTTCTTGGTAAAAAATAAAATTAAAAAAAAAGAGAACAGGAGAGGAAGAACTACAGTAGTGGGCATTCTACTGTTACAAGACAGTGAAGAAACAGAGGTATAACTACAAGGAAAGACCAGACGAAGGAAGGACTTATTTGAAGTTGTTTACAAACATGTACTAATAAAAAAGATACAAAAAACAAATCAAAGAAGCCAAAAAATATTTATATAATATGCACATGCTCTATTCAACAATTTTTTTCTAGCAAGCTATCATTTAGAAATACACCTATGCATGAATATACACGCATTTACATGAATAAATATCATGGCGTTACTTGTTAAAAAAAATAGGTAGATTAATGGAAATAATTCAACAGGAAGGAAAATGATGATTCATGAGAGAACTTTTTCTTGGACAATATCCCTGAGAGGATGGGGATGGAATCCTAAATAATTGAAGCGGCGACCTTTACTAGGAATGCAGACATCTCATCTACAAGAGAGCGGCAGAATATAAGGGTGCAGATGCCAACTGGTAGGCAGATAACTGGTGTGAGGAAAGTGGACCTTCTGGTCTGATCACCAGCGTTTACTCCATGAAATTGAAAGCACTTTCATCTGTTGATAATGGGAATGAGTGAGTAGCTACTGAAATTAAGAAGAGAGCAAAGAGAATGAAATTGTTATCCTTTCTGTTTCTGGGTTTCTTTCACTTTAAGAATTACCCACATCTCATGCACTCTAATTACAAATGCTAAACGGTAACCAGAATAGAAGAATTCAGTGAGGAGTGCCGTAGTCAGCAGAACGTGGCGAGGCAAATGATTGCCCAGTCTGCCCCACTATGTTCCGTAAGATTAATCTCTGTATTGCCAACTTATTCATCTTTATCTAATCTCAGTGGCCCAATAGATGCTCCATCAGTTCTGGGGGTGAAAGTTGGGACAGAGCCTCCTTTCTTGTTTAGAATGCCTGCTTGTGAAAAAGTTGAATCAAAGTTGTTCTAGTAGGCATTCAGGGGGTTCTAGATATGATGCATCCAAAGTTATCTTCTTTTCCTAAAGGAATATCAAGAAAGCCATTCACCAGATAAGAATAAGTTAGAATTTCCATGCCCCAGAAAATTCTAAGGACTGAAAAAACCAGTTCCCATTCTTCCTCCCCCCACTACCACTTGACTAGTCATCATTATGTTCCTTCCCAGATGTACCAATTACTCTCCCATCACTGGGGCAAAATACCCAAAACCTGCAGCTTAAGGGAAAAGTTTGTTTTGGTTCATGATTTCAGTGGATTCAGTCCAAAATCAGCTGGCTCCAAGGCAGAAATAGCACAGTAGAAAAAGCTGGCAGAGGACAGCTGCTCACCCCATAGGAGCCAGGAAGCAGAGAGAGAGAGAGGAGAAGCCAGTGAGAAGCCCAGTGACTAGGTGGTGATGACCAGCTTCCACCCCCCAGAGCACATGCAGCTGTGGACTCATTTATGGGTTAGGCTGCTGACGAGTTCAGTGTTCTGATGACGTGTCACCAACCGAAAGCCCCGCCTCTAAGCACAAAAGACTTTGGAAGACATTTTACGTGTAAACCGTAACACCAGCTGCATAGTCCCCTTTAGCATATGCAGAAAAAAAAAATCCTTTGAATTGAGGACTACACTTTTCCTTCTCTTGTGAGAAAAGTAAAGCACAATGTTTACAACGCTTTCTCTTTTAAAAGAATTTTACGCATGCACAATCTCATTTAATATTCAGAAAAGCCTAATATGAAGTGCATCCAATTTTATAAATAAAAGACCTGAGAGTCGGGAGTTTTAAATGATTTGTTTGTGTTTACATAATTAATGTGCAAAGGATGATTTTTAATCCAGGTCCTTCGACTAAATATCAGATGGTCTTTTCTGTAAGATGTATTTTATCTTCCATCTTTCTTTACAATATTTGCCTCCCTCCCCACTACAATTGTATCTCTATATGAAACCAATAAATTCTAGAGGGACTCAGCTAAACTATCTCACAATATCCAACTAGAAAATAATCAGCTGTGGATATAGCATACTGAAGAAAAATTCTAAACTCTCTAGTTAGTGAAAAATAGACCCTTCAGGAAACACGGAGAAATAGATATTTTGTACTAGATATTAATATGCTTTAAAATTTTTTTTTAATTTCTCTCACTTACAAAATTCTGGAGAGGGGCTGGGGATTTAGCTCAGTGGTTAGAATGCTCGCCTTGCAAGCACAAGGCCCAGAGTTCAAACCTCAGCACCAAAAAAAAAAAAAAAAAAATTCTGAAGAATCTACAAACCAATAATCTAGCCAGCTGATATCCTGAAATTTAATGAATGTCATCGAGGGTCTTATAGACCAGGAAGAAAAGACAAAGTTCAGGTAAGGAGTTCAGTAAAGGAAAAATCAAT